>JAAAKQ030124374.1:1494-13692 GCA_010016005.3 Zanna intricata | reverse complement strand
TTAACATACAAATGAAATAATATTAACAAAATATTATTATTAAATATAGAAATGAAATATTATTAACAAGATACCATAATTAAATATTACTAAAATAATAATTTAACAATGTTTATCATTTTAAATAGTTATAAATTTATTTTGTGACCTTCAATATATATTTGGGGAGTTATAGTAATTTTTATAAAAACCTTGTACTACAAGTGTCACACTCTAAATCACCTTATATCTCCAGAACTACTGGACCAATTTTGACCAAAATTGGTCAGATTACTTCTATATATAGGAATTGATGCCATTAAATTTTCACCTTAAAAGGAGATGGAAATGAGTTTGTAGAGCAGGGTCACCCTTAGTAGTTCAGCCTGAGATTTTGGCTAATTAAGGTTTTATTTTTCTTAGGAATATTTGTTAATAATTAAAAATTAATAATATTTTTTTTTTTAATTTTGCAAAATTGCACTCCCTCCCCAAAAAAAATCCTCTAAATAAACTAGTGGTTAAGTGGATGTATTATGTCACTTAGTCTATCTCACCACAAGGAACACTAGCGTAGCACTGACATCTGCCTGTTGTTGTCTGCTATGTTGTGATATCAGAGGTGAGCGGTAGAATTAAATAAATGAATAATATTTAAAGTGTAAAAAAGTATTTAAAGTGGTTGCTAGTACCCCTGCACCAACACCGCAAATAAAATATAGAATGCATGTGTGCTTTAGTTAGAGTCATCAAATTAAATATATAAAAAATATTAAATTTAAATAAAATGATAAATATTTTAAATTAAGTTTTGAGTGTGTATGTGTGAGTAAGCTGTGCCTCAGAAAAAAGCTGCGTGACAGGAAAATTCTACAATTGTATTGTCAGCTTTTTTTTATAGGTACCCCTTCACTCATATTTTAAATTCTTCTTCCTTCTGTTTCTGTTCATCTGAATTCGATATCAATTTAATAACCTCAGTGCATGTTTGTCGTCATTGTCCCATGATCAGCCCAATATTATTTTCTTTATTGTCTTCATGCATCTTCAAATCTGGTTTGCAATTTAATGTCTGGTCTTTCTACACTTCTGTATTATTTGTAACAGTATTTTCTCCATCACTCTTACATTCACCCTCACTTTACTTTATTACTTTTTCTGCTAGTGTTCACATTTTGGAGCCGTACATCAATATGAGTGTAACAAATTACCTTAAATTATTCTTTTTTGTTTTCTAGTTCAACATTCACTTGAAACATATGTTTATATTCATCAAACACATAACACCCTAAGGGTATTCTCCTAATAACATTGATTTGGTCTCCATAAAAGTCATATATACCCTTCAAGCATTATTTGTATAGTTTCTTTTTTCTCTTCTTGAATGGTTTTAATTGAAATTAATGTATTGTATCCTACATGTTGCTTTCTTCAGCATAGTTTTAAACTTTATCTGCTTCTCTTGTTTTTCTTAACTAAGTTATTTTCTTCTCTCAGATATTTCTTTCCACACTTTCTTTTTAATAATTTTCTGATTTCACTAATTCTGGTTTCCTTCTTCCAATTCATTTTAATTTCCTCTTTCTTTGCATTAAAATTTGAATTACCATGGTATCAACTATTTGATTTTTTACTTTCTTTTTTAGTTTCCTTGACTTTCTTATACTTTGGATTAACTTCAATGTCATCTTTTTAGCATTCATTAAATTTTCATCTTCTGTATTGATTTTCAGTATTACCTTATATTTTACACTCTTTAAATTTTTGTACTTTGTCTTACCTGATTACATATAACAATCTTTTAATTTTCCCTTTTACAAGCATTAAAATCAATTTGATTGGTCTGTTGATTTACTTTTTATATTTACCCAATCTTGTTGATCCACATCTTAAAAGATTCTTAATTGAAATTATCTGTTGCAAAGTAATCAGTCCCATTTCTAATGTTACCATCTGGACTCTCCAATTTCTATTTTCATTGTATGTTTCTCTTGATGAAGGAATTCATTGAAAATAAGTAATTACTTTCTTCAAATTCTAATAATTTATTTTCTCTTTTATTCAGTCTTGTTTCTTCTACCATCCATCACCAATACTTCTTTTTTTTTCTATCAACCCTAATATGAACTCTAGTTCTTTAACCTTTCTTATAAACCATTATCTTTAAACTAAATAATTCCTGGTTTTACATCAGATTCTTATAACAAAAGTACAGAAAATAATAGCTGATGCCTCAAATCCTATAACTTGAAAATGTTGTAATTAGAGTGTGAAGAAGACACAACCTTTCTCGATGAACATCAAGCTATCGTACCAAATTTTATAGAAAAGAAGAGAAAATCTTATAAGGTGTTTCTCCATTTAAATTGCCTCAGAAAATGTAATTATTACAATAAATATGGATTAAGGAAGATGAATTATAAAATATTAAATTAAAAATTATGTGTTGATAAAAGTATCGTTTAAATATTCAATGACTGAGTAATAAAAACGAGCCAAAAGCCACTTAGTCAGGTCAACAATATTGGTTTGACTAGTTCTCCTAATTTCTCTTTTTACACAAAATGAAATATAGTGTATAAATTAAATGTGTATCTTTATTACTTAAAATAATGTCAATCAAATTTATAAATATATATATGAACATACAAGTAAGCAGAACAAACAGTCATAATTTTGAGTTTAATGAATAATCTCACTGATATCATAAGAGAAACTCCAGTAAATTGTTCATTAAAATGATAGTATGGTTAGGTGCATTACTCCAGAGCTTAATACTGTAAATCATAAGGCACTGGTAAAATGAGGCTATTTTTATATCATCACTCAGGGATAATTTTTTAATTCTTTGAAAGAATATGTATATATATATATTTCTTCTTTGAAGAAGAAATTAGGTAGGAGATAATTTTCTACATAAAATATTCAATATGCTAATCATAAATCAGTAAGCCAGAAAGGGTAATTCCAGCACTTTGATACAGTTTTTCTTCCAGTTTGCTCAGAAAAAGTAGTCTGAAAATAGATTAATATATATATATATATATATATAAAATATATATATAGTTTGCAAAAGAAAATATATAAATGTGCTTATAAAGGTATACAAAGCTATATACACAGCTATATAGCTGTGCTATATATGAGAAGAGAGGAATGAAAAAAATGTCCACAGTTTGAAACAGGCTTGTAGTCCCTCAAAATAATAAACTCCATACAAGAATTCATGTCACAGTACCCAAGAATCTCAAAACTTACCGTAAAAGCATCTAATAAAATCTGCACTATAATAAAAATAACTCTCTAAAAGAACATAAAGAAACAAAAAGGTTCTGGAATCTACAAGATCTTACTTTAACTTGTTTAACATGGTTTAAACCATGTTAAACAATAAATTGAAAACTTCAGTGCTCAACTAGGCAGAGAAAGATGATACCGCTACATCATCAGAAAATGGCTTCCCAAAACAAAACAAAAAACAGACACAGACTCATCGATCTCTGGAAAACCTTACCTATCCTTGAAATCTATATATTTCAAAAGGAGATCTTAAAAACTCAAAACCTAGAAACATCTCAACTACACTAAAGGAAAATGGCAATTAAACCATGTCTTCATGGACAAACAACCACCACAAGGAGATCTACAAAGTAAAAGTTCTCCGAGCAGTAGGCACAGGTTCAGATCACTATGTAGTCAAAATTAAAATTAAATTTCTTCTCCAAACAAACCAACAAAACCAAGCCCCTAAAACTAAAAGAAAAATGACCCTACCCAACTAATCAAGTAATGAAAATTAGCAAAAAACAGCCAAAAAAATAACAATCACGGATGAATTTGAAGATCTAGTCAACAACCTTAAATAGATTACAGAAGAATTAGCTTCAATAAAATCCTGTAAAAAACATCATCTGTAGAACAGTGAACGTGACAAAACAGTGGAGAAAAGACATCAAGTATGGCTATTTCACTGACCTCAAAAATCAGAAACATCCTTCCAAAATCTAGTAAAACAAAGAAAAGAAACCACCTGATCGTAATGAGAATAAAAAGACAACACCATAAAGACACACTGAAGTCAGTAGAAGAAGAATTCAATAAAACACAGTCAAGAGACTAGATTAACTTATTAATTAGTTATTAAATAGTCAGGAGAATACCAAGGAGGTTTCAAATCCTGGAGGAAATGTTCATACCAGATCATGAGTCTCAAGCTGATAATGATTTCAACAAGAAAAGAAATAGAAATGATGATAACATTTGTAGATTTCAAGAAAGCTTATGACTGCATCCACAGAGAATCACTACTAAAAATTTTAAGACATCTCAGACTACATACCAGATTAATGAACATGATAAAACTGATCCTTACAAACATTAAGTCAAAGGTAAAATTCAGAAGCGATCTCTGAGAATCATTTGAAATTAAAACAGGACTCCACCAAGGCTTTATGTTGTACTTGTAAAATTTTACTTGCATCCTTTTGTGTTCATTTTATTTTGAGAATTTTTTTTTAAATTATATAAATATTTTTCCTTTTTAGAAGTACAAATAATGTAATGAAAAATAATAGCAGTCATAATTCTTGTTTTTGTTATAATCCAGACTAATCAGAAGAGAAAGTATAATTATAAACATTTTCATAATAAATGTGACATTTTAAAATAATGCTTCTAGAAAGATGTTAGTTTTACACATTAGTTAATATTAACAGGTTAATAAATACATATGTAATGATAAAAAATATTATACTTATAACCTCATCTTTTTATTATTATTTTTTTTATTTTAGCTACTTGCATAAAACTCTACAAAGAAGAAAATTTAGATTATACTCAGCCAGAATACACTCCTTGCAAAGTAAGAGACTTACGTATATTAGTATTTAATACAACTTTTATTTCATAAAACCTAAAAAAATAACTTGTATTTATAGAGGATAATGAAGTTTAATATATAACAGATAATAATATTTTAATGAATAGAATTTAAAATTGTAAATAACTGTCACATTTGAATTAAAAGAGAGTCGTTAGACTCTGCAGACAAACCCACCAAGCTGGTCTAGCGGTTAACCCGACATCGCAAATCAGCTGATTTCAAAGTTGACAGTTCTAAGGTTCAAGTCCTAGTAAAAATGTTTATTTTTATACGGATTTGAATACTAGATCGTGGATTGCCGGTGTTCTTTGGTGGTTAGGTTTCAATTAACCACACTTCTCAGGAGTAGTCGACCTGAAATTGTACAAGACTACACTTCATTCACATTCATACATATCATCCTCATTCATCCTCTGAAGTAATACCTTACGGTAGTTCCGGAGGCTAAAAAACAGAAAAAGAGACTCTGCAGACAAAGTTTTCACCCAACAAAGGCATACTAAAAAAGCAACACATTCAGTGCCTTTAGATGGTGCTTGAAATGAAATCATTGTACGAGTTAACTCAATTCCTTTAAAACGTGATCAGAATAGAAGCAAAAGATAAGAGAAGAAGGAAGATAGTAAGTAAATTTAAGATCATAATTTTATTACTATTACATCTTTCTAATTTATCTTTTACAATAGGGAATAGTGCACAGAAATATAATAATTACTGAAATAACAAAAACCTATTTAAAAAGTCTATTTTGAAAGTTAAAGAGTTACATAACTTTTCTGAATTCAACAGGAAAATTATGCAGTTCTGATTGCAGTATTATTGATTAAGCAGAAAATTAAATGGCACATTAAAACATGTAAATATGCAACTAAAGAAATATGTTAAAAAAAATTATTCTATTCTCTGAATAAAATTTGGATACTAAATCCATTGTGAATGTATTTCATCACTCCCTCAACCATTGTAATTAAAATTTAATTGTATCAAAGATCCATATTAGAAGTCATCAAACAAGATTTCAAAAAATTCACTAATGCAGTAGAATCATCTAATTAGTACAAAAATGTGACTTTGAGTCAAGAAATGAAAAAAAAAAATGTTTTATTGTCTCTCCTTTATGGAGTATGAATAAGACCAAACAATACTAGAAAGTATCTTAGCTATATAAAAAGCATTAAATTATGTGAAAAAAATCTTATTATTATTTGAATAGAATTTCCATAAAGCCCATATCACTATCTTCTTTACCATTTGTAATCAATGTTAAAATGGTATCAGTGATTCAGAAATCATTAAATTATTTTTTTATCTCAAATTTCATAGCTTATCCAAATCAATACATCTAATCTAGTAGATATCTAGCAAATAACTGATCAATATATTCCTATCTAAAATTTGTTATAACTGAATTAATGTTTTATTGGCTGAAGAGTTTCATAAAGCATCAAAATTTCTAAAAATCTGCACTTGCAAATTTTGATTCAATTAGCAAACTTTTTCGTATACAGTACACTCTATAGATAGGCATACAATTCTATAACCAGAAAAGAAAAAATTAAAGGTCTTTTCAAGACAGTTATTGACTATATTTGATACATACATGTAATATTTGATACATGTAAAAGAGAATTTTTACATTTTAAAAAATAATTTTTTTTATGAAAATTAGAGGAGTATTTTTATTTTCATTTCAATGATGTTTTAGATTAATTCTGTGCCAAAATTTTTTTTAAGAACTATAATAAAACATGCAAACATCTTGAATAAACATCATAATATGTTACTTAACCCTATGAGCCAAGAAACTAGCCAACCTAAAACTATCATTAAAAATGTAACATAAATATACTTCCAGCATTAATGTTATTAAGAAAGAAATATGCTTATTGTATTATCCATACAAATTTTAAGAAATATTCAGTGAACAATGTTAATAACATTATCATACATCAGAAATTTAATGATCTCCACTATTTTATATAATATTTTTATTGCTTTTATATTTATTGATATAATCTAACGGTAGTTCCGGAGGTGAAACAAAAAAAAAACAATTGCTTTTCTTCTGAATCTTTTACATATGATGTATATTTTTATGTTTCAGTGCCTTGGATCATGTATAAATAAAAAAATTGGATCAGTAAGTACTGTTTTTACTAACAAATATTGTACTTTTATAGTATTTTAGATCGATTTTTAATATCTACATTTATAGTATTTTGTTTGTGTATAAACAAACAAGATTATTATGGTTATAAATAACCAGCAACCACTTTTATGAAGAAAAAATGCTAAATGCATATACATGCAAATGTAAATATACATTTAGTCTCTTTAAACTCAGCTATAGGTAGATACAAACATTTATTCCATAGAATTATAATATGGTAAATCTTGAGCTTGTCAAGGTCAGCACAATCAATCTGTACTCAAAATTATTAAAACTTTCTGATGATATCCATTTTAGAAAAATTTCATAAATTTTTATTTATTGAAAGAGGTTGCCAAAATGGTTATAAATAACCATTTTAAATGCTTGAAAATTTTGTTTTTTCTAACTCCACTATACCTCCTTGAACCTATAGTGGTAATATTAATATGATTATATTAAAAAAAAAAATTTTTAACAATTGGAATTTAACTGCATTAATGATTTAAACATCTCTGGGACACTAGTACTATATGTATAATTTCCAAAAATAACACTGTAAATCACGACTATGAAGTTAATTTTTTTTTTTTTCATTACTATGTTAATCATTAAATTTGTACATGCTATACAATAATACACTACTCATTAACATGCTATGTAATATTTACAATATTGTACTGTAATGTAATTTACAGTAATTGTTGTGATAAGTTCCATACTTACAACCCAAAACCTTTTTCATTCAGGTTGATAACAAAATGAAATCCAATTAGGCAGTAAAATTTAAACTATGTTATAATAATCACTATTATATTTTTTTTTCACAGATGTTACCTGATGGTTCAGCATGGAATGTAACAAAAATTGATGAAATTACTAAAATTTTCTCACAAAATGAAGAATATAAAAACTTTGCTGATGAATTTCAAAACAAAGTTCGACCTACATGCCGTTTAGGTAAACTCTATATTGCGTATATACTGTATTAAGTATTTTATTATTTTAACTAATAAAACTACTGAATAACCATAACTTAATTCAACTTAAGTGAAGAAACCCTTTATTGATTAATCTTCCATTTTTGGCATTCAGTATAAAATTGTTATTAAGTTTTAGAATTATTATCTGGTTACTTTACTGCAAATTAATTAAATTTTTTTTCAACTCCAGATTAGTCTCCTTCTTCACATCATTCATTTACAATCTTCTACTGTCTGTTAAATAATCATACTGTATTATCATAGTATCAAAGTGATGATTTCCGCCTAAATGAGTTACATCATTGTTTTATTTATTTATTTTGTTTTATTTATGAATGTTATTTATTAATCATCATCTAAAACATATGAATATTTCATGTTCTAGATCTAAATAGATGTAGAATATGGCAATTTAAAAAAAATATATTCTTTAAACTAAATAATAAATAACTACTTACAAAATGATGATGAGAGATTCTTAATGATCGTAATGTAAATGAAGATCAATATAATGTAAATGAAAATATTTTTATTAATAGGCTTTTGTTGTCTTTCTGGTATCTCATGCTAACTGTTTAATACTAGACTATCTTTTTGGAATTCAGCAGAAATGTAATTATAAATTGTTGGCATGTTGTGAAAATAAAGCATTTAAAATTTCTTTTAAAATAAATTCATTTGATGAGTTTATAATCAAAGAATTATAAATAAATTCTAAAATAATTACTGTGAGATCTTGTAATCATTGAAGGAACATTATAGAACGTTTTTACTTTTCTTTTAACATTGATGTTATCTGTTTCCTCCTTTTTATTCCACCTGTATATGGTTTGTTTATAATTTATTATATTTTATTTTACATCTTATATTTGTGTCTATTTCAGATTATTTTCTCATTTTTATTGAGTTACAATTCATGTAACAATTGAGTTTGTTAGTTCATGTAATAAACTTAATTAAGGAAAAAATATGTAGTTTATAAATTATGTACATTATAGTATTTTTAATTTTTAAATATTCTTGTAAAAGATTATATTCAAATAGAATGTAAAATAACAGTTAAATACTGTTGATTTAACTAAGTAGGATTGAACGAGAATGAAATTATAAACAAAATGAAGAAGACAATCTGAAGAACATTAATATTATTGTACTCATAAATTAACAAAAAAACTGTTGAGATTATTTTTTTGTTAATTTTAAGATGCTAAACAAAAAAAAACTTATATTTATAAAGTAATTTTTTTTATGTCGTGTACAAACCTCTAGATAGAAAAAAATATGAAATTGTTCAAGCAAAAAAAAAAAAAAAAAGTATGGACACATGAAAAGAACTGTGTAAGAAGCTACTCTATTATGGTCTGTAAAGATTGCAATACCATTCTATTTTAAAAATCTCAGGATCCTATTCAAGCACTATACAGAAATAAATACCCTGCTAATTATAAAGTTAGCAATCCTTTAATAACAGATTAGTACTGTTAAAAAGAAGAAACCATAACTACATTAAAAATAATTTGAACCATATAATATTGTGGTATTCTTATCTGGATACAGATGGTTCCATTCACCTTTGTTAAAAATACACATCAGTTTCCAGCTATTCATTCACTATATTACAGAAATATTTTACAATTTAAAATAAATTACAAAAAGTAAGTAAAAATTTACAATCTTATTAAATTTGTAATTGAAACTGATCTTTAAATTAAAGTAAGTTAACAAATTTAAGAAGATATTTATACATTTTATAATGCAAACTTATTAAATCAAAATACTGTTGTTGAAAATGGTAAAAATAATCAAAAAAAAATTCAGAAACATTCAGAATTAATTCATTATTAATCAAAGTTCTAAATGTTGAATGACATAAAAATTTTGTGTAAAAAAACAATTTTAATTATTATACTGCTATATTTTAAAAAAGGGATTTATATTTTAGAGCAGAATATATAAAGTTACTAACCTAACACATTTAGTAGCATGAAATGGGTAGAGAGAAATTAAATTAAAGGAAATAAGTTAGAAATCTCTGCAAATCTACCTTTTACATTGATATACATTTCTTACCTACCCTTAAATATTTATTACAAGCTTCATAAACCACAAAAAAGTGATACATTTAATTGTTCCTGAACAGCGACAACTTTGGACTAACAACAGTTTATTTCAACCTTCATATCAAATCAGCTTCGTAACAATGGTTGGCAAGTTTTCACTGACATCAGTCATCTTTTCTAGAGGAGCTGGAGTACAATGCATAGAATAGTTATTTCTATTACAGAATACTTATTTCTAGAATATATTTGTTATAATAATAGTTATTACTACTTCTGCTTAGGTTTTATTTTCCTGGCATCAGAGCTCTAGCTAGAGCTATGCTGCAAGAAGGAAAAAAATTGGTAATCAGTCAAAAAAAAGGGTATGACTTTTTTTTTTTTTTATTTCTCGATGTTTCATAACCAGAAGGAACCCCCAAAAAAAAACAAAAGAGATGTAATGTTTGTATGCATGTTTGTTCACATGTTTGAAACTTAATAACTTTTTGATTAATAAACCAATTTTGATGAAATTAGACAGACAATTATATGGGGCAATTTTTCGATCAAAGTTTGAGATCAGTCTCTCAAAATTTTGCAAACATAACACCGATATTAAGCTCAGAACCTGCTACAAGCATATAGCATATATCTTAGCATTTTAAAAAAGTTTTTTCATGCAAGTCTTCCCATTCCCAAAAATAAAAAAAACAATCTTTTTATTTATTTCTTATTTTTATTCAATTTTATTTTGTATGTCTTCCTAAGCATAGTAGTAATGAAAGTAGCCCAAAAGAAACTTTGGGGGCAATATTGGGGTTGGGAGAGTCAATCAAAGTTTAAAAATATCAATTTTTCAAATTTAAGTTTTTCAGTTATAATAAACAACCAACCAATACCAGAAAAGTATAAAAACTTTGTTGTCAGTTTTTTTTTTATGTTTTTCATTACATTTAGATCTTTTTAATTTGAAATTAATAGTAAATTTAACTACCTCACTGTTTTATTTTATCTTATATGCTTATAGTAGTAATTTTTATCATGCTGCTGATTTAATAATATTACATGTAGATTTAAAAATATATATATATATTCATTATCTGTTGTTATTGATTAAAGAAATCTATTTTTAATTTAAAATCAAAATTCACTCATAAACTTCTTATCAATAAACATGTTTTGCTGTAAATAAATTGAGTTTTAGATTATTTGTTATGGAATTGTTTTATTGATTTTTTTTTTTATTATTATTATAGTTCCAGGTGCTGGACAGAATTGTGATTTATCTTATAATACAATTAAGTGCATTTTTGACAACTCAGAAAGTGTAAGTAAAATAACTTCATTAAATATATTTAATTTTAAGAAAATTATATGATTATTTTTGATAATTATACATGCAAATAAACACAAAATATGTGTACATATATATTCATTCATACATACATAAAATACATAAAAAGTTATTAAATATTAGAATAAGAGGAATGTCACTAAAAAAATTGTTTACATGAAAGAGCTTTGAAATTTTTCTTTATTTAAATTCTTTTCTTGAAGCATTTTTTTGTAAAATAAAAAATTAATATCAAACAAAAAGATATTTTCATTTAGAATAGGATTTCAACAATTATTCAAAATCATTGAAAATAAATTCTAAATGATTCCTTTTCTTTAAAATAAATTGAGCCCCCTTATAAGTATTATAAGTAAAGAAGTAGCCAAAACTTCAGTCAGAGTTATCATGACTCCGATTGAAAAGTCTAGATTATAAAACTTTATCAATTTCAATTAGAGTCATCATAACTCTGATTGAAATGACTAGATTATAAAACTTGATGAATTTGTTTTTATTAATTTATCATAAAAGTATCATTAGAAATGGTTGACTATCCTCTGTACTCCATGAATAAATAGATAAATTAAGAATGGGTTAATTAGCTTGAAAAATTTACTAATTTCTAGAAAGATAATTTAATATTAACCAATTTACCCTAAAATAATAGCATTATTTGTAAGTATATTTTACCCCAATATTTGTCTCTTTGATTTCAGTTATGATTTTATGTTCAGTTATGGTTATATATATATATATATATATATATATGAGTACATCTCAAAACTAATGTAGTTATGTCTTCAAACTACATACTATACATATATCTCTCT
>JAAAKQ030124363.1:0-13693 GCA_010016005.3 Zanna intricata | reverse complement strand
CACATTCATACACATCATCCTCATTCATCCTCTGAAGTAATACCTTACAGTAGTTCCGGAGGCTAAACAGAAAAAGAAAGAAAGTTTGTTATTGCCTATTCAGTTCCTTGGATTCTGATATAAATTATTTTCTTTTCATAAAAAATTGAATTTGGTTTTTGTAAGAAAAAATAATATTTCTTTTTAAATTTATAAAGAAAAATCTCATTTGGATATTATTAAACAAATTTTTAGTAATAAAATCCACTTGGAATTTTCCAAATTCAAAAATTATTTTATGAATTCTTACCTACTTTGTGTTGTGTTGCAGTTACATGACTCAGGATATGATCCTGGAAAGGCATTACAAGCGTTAGTGAAGTGTCCAGTGCCTAAAGGAATTGACAAAAAGTGGTGTGAAGAAGAAACTGTAAGTTGTTAGATTCTCTTTCTTATGGTATTGCAAGGGAGATTTGTTTTTATGAAGTTTATTGGTGCGTGAGCATTTTTAAAACTTTTTTGGTTGAGCTTATTATTTACCTTTGCGCTATGGAAATACAGTTTTTAATGTTTGTTAATCATTTGCTGTTTTAAAAAACTAGAGGTAAATTGATGGAAGTGGTACTTGAAGTATATTTACAATTGCTGGTATCCTTGTTGTATCCATAATTCATCATAATTTCATTATTTATAGTTAAGTTACTTCTTATTAGGGTTCTGTGACTTGTAAAAAAAAAAAATTTGATCCAATGAATAATATTTTGTTGTCTTAATTAAAAATTTATATAATGACTAAAATCACTATTTTTAATCTTAAAATAAGCACAATAAAAATATATGTAATATCAAGATTCCGAAACATTTTATATATAAGTAACAATTTTGAAAAAAATGAGTGTGTTTAATTATTTAAGTTTTGTGTTTTAAAATTATTATTGTTGTGTAATAAAAACGTTTTATATGTTTGCTTTTCTGTTTATTTCTTTTTGTGTTTTAGCATTGTTGGGACACTATGCATAAATTTTTCCTCTTTGTTGTGATAATTCTTTGCTTCAATATCTTCTTCATTCTTTGGATCTTGCTATCTAGTGAATGTAAAAAAATTAGTTTTGTATTAATTTTCTCATCATTCAGAGAGACAAATATATTCACAGTGAAGAGTGCAATAGAATTTGTCATTTTCCATGTAGTTTTTGGAGTGTCTGTTAACGTTAACTATTAACATTAACTAGCTATTAATGTTAACTGTAACACTAATCATAGTGTCCTTAATAATTTGATGAATTTTCACTTCAGTAATTTTTAGATGTCCAAACTTTTATAAACTTAAGTACTTAAGTGGAAACTTAAATAAAAATAATACTGTGGCTACTTATCAGTTATCAGAGTAGGAATTAATAGACTGTAAAGCAAATAGGTAGACTATAGGCCTATATACTATAGGTAGGCCTATAGTAGACTGTAGAGCAATAGGCAAGCAACTTGGCGAAAAAATTTCTTTAATAAGGATACAATCAAAGTACAGTACTACAAAATATAAAATTTAATAACAAATTTACATACCACAGAAGATTAAGGGATATTAAAGATATGAAGGAATAGTTAATTAAATCATTATAGATTGTATATAAAAACCATTTCAATAAGGGGATGATCCCCCATATCAAAATTAAGAAAAAACTTTTATCAATATATATGTTTGGAAACGCTTAGTCTACCGGCTTACCAACATTTTATGTTTGAAACATACAATTTTTTTCTGAGAATGGCTAATCATTCAATTTTTCATTAATCATTCAAATAATATATATCATATATATATATATAATAATAATAATATATATCATAATCATTCAAATTTTAAAGCTGAAAATTTGTATACCGATAGGGCACCTAGAGATTTACTTGTATTAAAATAATGAATCTGATCTCTTACTCTTTCAAAATGGCAGCCTGTAAACTTTTTAATTGTTAATATCTGTGCAACTGCTGGTTTATTTAAATGTTATGTCATTACAAAAAATGTTAAGCATTTTATGACCAAGAAATGACATCTTATTTATTCAAATCAGTTTGTAAACAACAAAGTTATGGCAAAACTTCTTGAGGTGTTTACTTTCTAGATTAAAAATCTAGTTTTCATTTCCTCTTGAATAAAATTAAATAACTTTATACAATCTAAACGGTAATAATTTTATTAATATTATCATGTAATAAATTATGAGTACTTTTCTTGATGTATTTAATATTTATTATACGAATACTATTCATGCATACAAACAAGCTTTTTCAAAACAGAAATTTGTCTCCAAATTTATTTTCAAAATTAGTTATCATAATAATTTAATAATTATAATAATTTAAAACTATTGGCAATATTAAATAAAATAGAATATTATTAAATTATGAAAATATTATATAACAAATAATATTAATATTGAAAAATAATTTGCATTAAAACAGCTTTAATTAGCTAGTTGTAAATGTAAATAAAAACTAATACCCAGTTTATCTTTTGGTCTTGACTAAGTGAATCTGTTCTGTATGAGTTAATTAATTCTTTTTTTTTTTACAATCTTTTATTCTGTTCTTTTATCATATTTATACTAATTTAACCACAATCACATAATTCTGTGATATATTAACTTCTAAAAGTTAAGTTTAAGCAAGCACCTTCAGTCTCAAAAACCAAATCACTATTTTATAGATTAAGAAATACAACTTGTTGATTACTTTTCTTGAATGTGGTATGACTATTAATGAGGTGAACTAAAATTCTGCTGACACTTAAGAAATGCCATTCAAAACAAAAAAATATGGTTTGTTATCCAATGAGGTTATGTTTTACACAATAACACTCAACCCCACACACTGTGTAAATTGTTCAACTGATGTAGACATTTGGCTGGGATATTTTTGACCGTCCATCCGTTATCACATCCCTTATTCATACATTTTTAAAAAAAATTAAGGCTGCAACAATTCAAAATGATGGCAAGCTGAAGAATGGTATTAGTATCATTTTGAAGATATAAGCGGTGGACTTTAGTGATACTGTCAAAAGGAATTTATAAAAACAATATCAAAAATACAAAAAATAAACAAGGTCTGTAATCTGTTTTGGCTGTAATAAATCAAACCTATCGTTCAATATTTTTCTTTTTTTTAAATGGATCTTATTTAAAAAATGCACCTTTATATAGTCCACCAACCTAGTACATCAGTTTACAAACTTTTCTCCTCTTTTATTTGTCATAAACATCTTTATTTCAAATTTTATCAACCTACCTACTGAACAAGCTACATAGCATTACATTTTTTAAAGGCCTGTATTATTTTTTTTTCTGATTTTTCAATTGTCCACATATCACTAACATATGTGTTAAATCAGATGTTTTAAGAATTTCTTTCTAATTCTTAGAATACTTAGATTAGAAGACTTTTTCATAAGTCACATAAACGTTCTTGCTTGAGCCATTCTGCTATCGATGTCAGCCATACAATTTTTTTTTGTCTTCATTTTAAATATTATTATACACAATGTATTCATGGATTAGTTCTAGTATACTTCTCATTATCTTTTGTTTTTCTACCTACAATTATTTCTTTAATGTCTTCTTACCTGTTCGCCTTCTTATATGTCTCAATTAGATTTTATGAAAATTTGTTTTTTCTTTTTCAGCTTAATCTTGTATTACAGTAACTTCAAGGGCTGTGCCTATCACTTTTTTAATTTTAACTTTTCACAACTTTGTTTTATCCAGTCTGGTCCCATCTCATTCTTTTCATTTGTATTTAAACTTCAACTTAAATTTTTCTTAAACTTCAACGTACATTTTTTCATTACTAAAGTATGATTAGAATTAATGTTTGTTTTTAGACTTGTTTAGCAGACAACATATTCAAAATTTGTGCCTAACCGCTGCGTAATCTATCTGAAAGCCTGTGTATCCTAATTTCTTTTATGTGTGAAACGTTTTAGAAAGGCACATTCAGTTTTTAAAAAAGGCATTGCAATCACTAGTTTACTGTAGTGCAAAATCCTGAAAGCTTAGTTTTCTTACATTTCTTCAACTAGTCATTATCTTTTTTATTATTACCCCATGTTGACGTCTTATACGATAGTGATCGAGTCTCCCATTACCTTCCAAAGCTGATATTTCTTTATACATAGAATGTTTATAAAAAAACACATCAATAACTCACGGGATGGTCACCCACATGGAAATAAAGAAAAAACTTAATATCAAAATATGTTCAGAAATTCTAGCTTACCAGGCTATCTGCCAAATTGTATTTTTAACATAACAATTTATTTCTTAGGAATGGTTATGTATCGAGCTGAAATTTTGTATACTGCTAGGGTACCGAGAAGTTGCATTTGTTTAAACATAATAAACCTGATCTCTCAATTCATTTCAAAATGCTGACCATGTAAACGTTTTAATTGTTAATATCTTACTGCTAATATCTTAATATCTAACTGCTGTGTTATGTCATTACAAAACATATTAAGTGTTTCATGACCAAGAAATGACACCTTGTTATTCAAATCCTTTTCCTAACAAAGTTATGGCAAAAATTCTTGATCTAGATTAAAAAACTGATTTTCATTTCCAGCTGAATAAAATTATTTCTCAACATTAGCTCAACTGGAATAATAATTTTATTATATTATTATGTAATAAATTATAATTGACATGATCTCAGCTGGAATAATATTATTAATGTTACCATATAATAAATTATAATAATTCAATAATGTTGAAAATTACAATAAAAAATATTGAAATCAAGAAAATGTTGTAATAATAAATGATATTAATATTGAAAAATGATTTGAATTATATGAGGCGTGTTTTTAAAGTAAGTACCTTTTTGAAATAAAGAAAAAAAACAGAGACTTTTCATAATTATTTTGTTTTTACATGAAAGCCAGTTTCTTAATCTATTCTACATAGTTGCATTTAATGTTAAGGCACTTATCATACTGAACCACAAGCTTTTGTATTCCATCGTCATAAAAGTTTGCCGCCTGATTTACCAGCCACTGCCAAACGGTCGTGAGCACAATTTTCAGTACTTTAACAATTTTGTAAAAAACACTTCTTTAAACTTGAGGGTACTCTCCAATGATAATGAAGAAATCGTGAAGTGTCTGTTTTCTTTAATTTTTTCATCGACTTTTTGCACCAAATCGTCATTGATCACTGAAGGTCGCCCACTACAATCTTTGTCATGAACGTTTGTTCAGCTATCCTTGAGAGCTCTAACCCATTTCCGTACCATTCCATCACTCATAATGTTTTGCCGATAACTTCATAAATCTGACAGCGATTTCAACTGGTTTTTTGCCTTTAGCTTACAGAAAACGAATAACAGCACGTATTTCACAGTCTGCGGGATTCTCAATTGGCAGAGGCATTTTAAATATGCAAAAGTAAATGTAAACACGATTGATTTTCACAAAGTCTGTAGCTTGCCAACAGATGTAGGTACACATGTGCATCTGCCAAGACACCGTCCACACCACTGAATCGGCTTGATTTCAAAACGGTACTTACTTTAAAAACACGCCTCGAACATTTTTCATTTAATGAAAAGATACTGGTTATTAAGCAGTTTTTTTCTCAATAAATTAACATATTATATAATAAAACATTAATAAAGGAATCTACAGTAGCTATTCTAAATGCTGGCCCTCAATCAAAATACATGTATCTAGGTATTTTTTTTATAGACTGCTGGACTCTTTCAAAGGTGTCAGATGTCTGACAAATCCTCTAAATTCCATTCAGAATTCTTATGTCAATAGACACAAACAATCCACCAATTAATAGTCACCATTAAGTTCACAGCTTGTATTTTTAATATGTGTTACTTGTACCATTCTTCAGTTTGCCATCATTTTGAACTGTTGCAGCCTCACCTCTTTTTTAAAATGTTTGAAAAAGGGATGTGATGAGGGATGGATGGTCAAAAATATCCCAGCCAAATGTTTTCATCAAATAAACAATTTACAGAGTGTGTGTAAATTGTTGAAATCATGTTTACACAAACAATTTACACGTGTGTAAATTGTTTGTGTGAACATGATCTCATTGGATAACAAACCATATTTTTTGTTTTGAATGGCATGCCTTAAGTTTCAGCGGGGTTTCAGTTTACCTTATCATTAATAGTCATGCCACATTCAAGAAAAGTAATCAACAAGTTTTATTATCCTGTAAAATAGTAATTGCGGTTTTTTGAGACAGAAGGTGCTTGCTTAAACTTGTTAACTTTTAGAGGCGAGAGTTGTTTTGACTCAAAACTTTTGTAGGAAATTCAGGTTTTATTCCCAGTGATGATATAATCGACTAGGAAATGGACTATCTCCTTCATCTACAAAATTCTGCAGAAAATTTTGAACTGAAACATTTTTTAACTGGTCTCTTTCTGATCAGAAAGAGTGTGTCCATTAACATTTTCAGCACTCATTTCAAGCTTCTCTATTTCAGTGTTGCAGATTACTGAGAAAGAAATGTTAGGAAATTGATTACATTATTCTGAAATTATAAATCTGTTATTGTCACACTTTCAAATTTATTTCTACCAACTCATCTTTTTACAGTGTTGGGTTGGTATGCTCATTCTTTTGTGTTTACATTCTTTAACATTCTTTTGTGTTTTTATGAATAAATGTAACATTACCTAACTTTGCTATAACTGACTTAGTGTTTGTTCTCCAAACTCCACTATATTGCTTAAAAATTAACAGCACTATTGTTTCTTGTAGAAAAAACCTGATTTTGTAGAAGGAATAAAAAATACAAGACTACAATTAAATATATTAAATAGACAATTCAGAGGATATAGAATGTAGTTTGAGTTTTTAGGTAAAATGATTAGAAAGGAATGTAGAAATAGCATCAACCCAGTCATCTAAGTATATATATATATATATATATATCTTGTTGGATCATGCAAAGTTATTATGATTAAATTTTTTGCGTTTCCATGTGGCTTTCATTTTTTCTCCATGGATTTTTTCTTTTTTTATCTACTTGGTTCCTGGTCTCTTCGGAACTTCATTTTGTGATTCTGCTTACCATTTCTCAATATTTTGTCTGTACACTTTTCAAAACTTAAAACAAAGTTATCTGAGCTTTTTCTAGGACTTTTTTTTTACTTTTTTTATTGTTTTACTGAAATTAATTTTTAATTTCATTACTGAGATTATCATTTTTTCATTATATATAAAGGCAAAAAGATATAATAACCGTAACTTGTCAACACAGTATTTAAATAAAACACTTATCAAATATAGCAAAAATGATTGCATGAATTATGAAGAGTTATAATATTATTATGTTGCATATTGGTTTACGTTGCTGTAAATCATACTGTTCAGCATATTCTAAATTTACATAAATATTTTCTCGAGCAAAGTAAAGATTTATTTATTTTTTAGTATCAGAATGTTTACTGAAAATTCTGTAGTTGAAAAATTGAAGTGAACGGTTTAGAAGTGTTTCATGAAAATGAAGTAATCATCTTTAATTTCAACTATTTAAATTTGTGGCAGTCACGATTGCCATGTCTGTCACTATTCCACGTAGCTCCATGGTGAAGCTTAGCACGTTTATCTTTCATCAGGAAGGTTCTGAATTTGAATCCTTGTCATGTAGGTAAAAGTGTAGAAGTTCATTAGGATTGTTATTCAGTTTTCAGTTAGCAACTGTGTTATCCTGAAATTCATCATTACATGCAGTAGAAAGTTTAGATTAATTATTAGAAGTAAAGAATTATGATTTGGTTGTTTGTTTTCTTAATATTATGATTTGATTAATGGTAATGGTTCTTTTAGTAACATCATATGTTATATTGAACTGTTAAATTTATTTTTATTACATCATTCTAATAATTACTATCTTTATTAATTCAGTTGTTATTTCTTTATTTCAGAAACGGTTTGTGAAAGGCCTCCGTCAGTTTGGAAAGAATTTCTTCAGAATTCGTAAAGATCTTCTACCTCACAAAGATACTGTGAGTGTGATGATTTTATTATCTTTTTTTTTTTACAATCTATTTGGTGTGTGATTAATTTTATTTTTTACAAGTGAGTTCAGAGATTAAATTAGAAGACATAAAAAAAGAGTGGAGGGAATGTTTTGACATTAAATGCATGAATGTTACATTTTATTGGCAAAATATATCTACCATTATTATTATCCAAATTTAATTAGGAAAAAAATTCTTCAGCTAAATAAATGCATTGATGAAGTAAAATTTTTGTAAATGTTAGGTGTGTGTTTTTATAAATTTTTGTATTAATCTAGACTAAACCTGGTGTTAATATTTTGAAATTATTCTAAATTATGTTTTCTGTGATTGAATTTCGGCCTTATTCTTGTATTCTTATAGACTCATTCATTTTTAAAGCTAAACATTTTATTTTTCTGGGTAGTTCTTTTAAAAACGTTGCACAATTAGTATTAAAAATTATAAGAGATTTGTAAGTGTTGTCATCATTGTGGAGCTGGGAGAACCGTTCTGAAATTATTTTCAAGCAATTTCAGCTTAAAAAATTTCAGATTTCAGAACGTGACAGTTCTTAAAAAAAAAACTGTGAATTCTGATGATAAGGATAATTTAAATTGATGTACCTTCTGTGGTGTCTTGAAAATTATTGATTTCAAGTGTACCTGCAAAATAATAAAATATTATTAAATTAGGGGATCTTGCTGTCCACCATTCAGTTGGTCTTTTCTATCAATCTTCATATCTGCAAAGTTTTACTTAATCATTTAATCACTGCCAGGTTGTTAGTGCATAATGAATTTAGTCTACATCTTGTAGATAATGAAGATATTTGTCTTTATAACTACCCAAGATCATTTTCCTGAGGTATATGAAAATCTAGATAATAGTCAAGTAAATCTAAATAAGTTTCTCCATTCAGATTTCCGTTTTGATTAAAAGCCTGATAAGAGAATATGTGGAGATTGCTGTGCAAACTTTAACATTTTCCAGCCATTAAGTAACAAACACAAAAATAATTTATTAATATTCCTTGTGTAACCCAAATCAAGAAAAATATTTACACAATAAATGAAACAGAGTTTATATTTGTTATATTCTATGTAGCTAACCAATTCAAGGTAGGTAAGAATTGTATATGATAGTTTTCTATCTTATTTTAGCTAGATTCTTCTTGATCTTATTACCAAAACTTAATATTAACATTTTGAAAGGTTTAATTATTAACATTTTGAAAAATTAATGCAATTAAATTAAATTATTAAAAAAACTTCAAAATAAAAATAAAAAAAAAGTAAATTGTAGAAAAATTGATAAAAAAAATTTGAAAACTTAAAAAGATTATAAAAAATAAATTAGAAATCATAAGCTGGTTTTTTTTTTGTCAAGAAACAGTTGAGTAATTGGTTAGACAATGTTATCATGTTTCTGATATCACAGTTGAGCAGTTAAATCACTACAATTTTCTGAACATTTCTTTAATACAACTGAAGATTTTGTTAATAAGTTTTCAATTTATTTTAGATACAAGTTGATACTAATTGTTATTTGTTTTGTGTACCAGTTACTTGAAATTCCTAAGGGCTTTCTGAATCACATGTATTGTCTTATTAAAAAAAAAAAAAAAAAGGTTTAACCTTTAACAGTAAAGAAAAGTTATGGAACCAAGATTTTCTTTTCATTTCAAAGAATGCTTAGTTCAATTTTATTTCACAAATTTGTAATATTGTTAGTGGTTTAAGAAGTTTTATCCATATACTTATATTGTTAATTATTTATTGTAATCTATGAAAACATTACTAACAAACAAATTTTTTTTGTTACTGATGTCTGAATTTTAAAATTATTACATTTTTAAGGAATTGAGAAATTCCATTTTACATTTTTTACAAAAAAATTTTTCACATTCAACACATATCAACATATGCTGTGTGCATGCATCTCACTTGCATTATGTTGGTGTGTCTTTGCAATCTTTTATCTTGGATAGTTTATTCATCTGCTTTTTTTCCAGTTTTGAATCTTAATAGTTTGCGAGTTCCTTGGGGTGGCTGACAAATCGTCCCTTGTTTATAGGAATTTTTATAATTTTAAGGCTAAACCTTTTAGAAATGCTTTGTGCAGAATTTTTTCCTTTATTTGCCTCAATATTACATTTAAATTTACTTCTACTACATTCAGTATATAAAACCAGATTCAGTGGCTAATATCTAATGTTAAGTAATGTAACATTTGTAGCTGAGATTGCATTTACAGGACCAGTTTCAAATTTTGTATTAGTGTTAATACTATGTTTCCCCAAGCAAGTTATTTAAGCTTATTGATGTTATTTAAGCTTAAAATGTTTAATTTTTCTGTAAAAAATATTTATAAAGGAAAAAGAAAAAATATTTATAAAGGAGCATTTTACAAAGGTCTCGTAATGTTATGAATCAATGACACACTCCCTGTTTGTTGTGAACTAGTAAATGACAGGATTGTTAGTAAAAAAAATTTTTTTTGACTCATTGTGAAGTTTCAGCAGTATAGATTAGCAGGGCATGTTTGAAGGGTATATGTCTTGGCTTAATTTATTTTAAATAGCTACTACCAATTTAGGTAGCAGAGGATGCAGGTTTCCTATATTGCACGATAAAAGAAGATATTGGATTTTAGAATGTAGTATGAATTTGCATAAGTTTCTAACTTGTTGATTTTTATACAAATTTTATACTAGGCTTGTTTGACAAAAAAAGAGAAGCAGTCAGCCTAGCTGGGCTTGATTGCCCAAGCCCTTTGACATTGAAAATTCTGTCAAATCTCCTGGCTAAATTCTTTTCCTCCTGTGAAATCTCTTCCAAGAAAATCTGAAAAAATAGCCAAGAAAGGAATGTGGTCGCGTTCATAATTTCTGTTATGCAAAATAAAAGATTAAAACGTAAAATCTTCATTTTTAAAAAAATGTAATTAGGTAGGATGAATAAACCTTTTAATTAGTAGTTATATATAAAAAATCACTGAAAATTCATATTGCAATCACAAAGTTGAACCATTGCAAATCACAAGTGAGTTTCTGCTGGATCCCTAGCCAAGTGGGGAACCTAGGTAGTGAACATGCAGATTCTGCCATTCAAAATACATGTAATCAATCGTTTTTCACCTCTTGTGTTTTTGTTACCAATTTTATTAACTCTATTAAACATACTCTGAGGAAAATAGCAAGGTGACCGGACTGCTATAGCAGACAATAAACTCTTGATACATCAAGGATACTGTGGAGGTCTTTAATCAGGAATAACTACAGAGAGGAGATTATTATTTGTTGTTTGTGAATAGGACATACTAATTTTACTTAATTACATCCATTGAATCAGATTGATGCACCTGATTGCATTTGCTGCAACTGCCAGCTAACGATACACATCATCCTTGTGAACTGTATGTATTATGCAACATTGTGTTGAAATTAAAATTAGGAGCCAACATCAGAGATATTGCAGGAAACAATATGAGGATATTATCAAATAGCTTGTTGTTTCTTGAAGCCATACAGTTATGACTTCTCAAAGCCACATATTCAATTATTTAATAATTATCATGTTTTTATTTTTTTTTGTTATGTTTTACTTATTCCTATTTTTCCTATATTATTGTGGAGTTTGTTTGTTAATTTTATTTTTTTGTTATTCAGTTTATATGTCTGTTGTACTTAAGTGTTTGAATAGAATTAGTTTTTTTGTAAAATCATTGCCTCTCTGGGCAGTAATTTTTTTTTTTTTAGTATAACAGAGGTGAGTATATTTGTTATACTCCAAAAAAAAAAAAAAATTTAATTTGTGATTGTGATGAGGTATTTATTCTTTTTCAGTCCGAGTTAGTTGAATTTTATTATCTTTGGAAGAAAACTCCAGGAGCTAACAATAACAGGCCTCATCGCAGAAGACGACAGGGCTCTTTGAGACGAATAAGAAACACCCGAAATACAAGAGCAGGGACACCTAAAGAAGAGCCTGGTGGTATGTGATGTTTTGATTACAATGACATTTATAGTTAACTCTTAAATTAACTATTTAAAAGATAATTGATTGTATACCTCAGGTATACAAAAACTACTCATGTATACTGTAAATCAACCAACATGCTATTAATAACAGTACGGCTGAAAAGTTGTTCAGCCCCAGTTGAACCCCACAGCAAAAATTTGTTACTGTACTACTTGTACTACGATCATCATCATCTGATGATGTGTGGGCATCAATAGTCACGCCACTATGTCTGTTGTTGGACGGCAGACCTCCTAGAACTCTGTCGTTGATCATCTGAGCGCATAGTGGCTGCTGTTCTACTCGTTTCCCTACTGAAGTCACTGCAGATCATGATACACGTGTCATCAATTTATTGTCACCAGAGTCATATACAGTTCACAAATCGTAAATTAAAGATATTACAATTAAATTCAGTTTAATTGTAATCAGTTTGTAAATGTATTTTAATAACTCAAAAAAGGGTTGTAAACACAAAAGTTGTATATAATTCGTAATATCAACTAAAATCAGATGTAATCTACTGTTGCCAAACAAATCCTGGCTATGGGAGACTGAAAAATAAACTTAATTTAAACAGAACAATGTAATAAAATAATATTGAAATCAACACAGAAACATCACAAAACAGAATATTAACATAACTGAACAAATAATACCCGAACAAGAAACCGAAAAGCTTTGAAAGAAAAACGTATGTAGAGCTAATGTCTGATACGTCTAATCGCTGCCATTTTACATACGCGACTTTACATATATATATATTGTTCTTATATATTATATATGTTGTTTTTCAATCATTTGTAGTTAACTTTAATGTATGTAAAAGTAAATAGAAATTTCAAAATAAATAAAATTAAACAGAAATTAAATTAGATAATCCAAAAATACTACAGTTATAAATTATAATTTTAAATTAATATTAAATAACCAGATGTTTCACCAAATCTATTACATATACACATTTATAATAATTCCTGTTAAAGTACATAAACACATTTTTAAAAGTACATAAAACTTTACTTAATTAATTACTTTTGTTTTTATTCATTTATATTTTTTTATTTTTATTATTGAATTATTATTTATTGTAAAACTCTTTTTACAGTCACGGGTTAATAATTATTAATAAACCATTATATTTAAATTTAAAAAAAGTTAAAAAAAAATAGTTAAAAAAGAAATCGAGATGGAATCTGATTCGAACCGATCCCTTGTAACATCTAAATATTTCATTAATTTGAAATGTTATTTGGCTATAAATCTGGAACCAATGAAAATTTGCACCATATACGATATATCATTGAAAAGCTAAATTTAAACCAAATCTTAAATACAATTTTTTTTTTTTTTTTTTTTTTTTTTTATTTTGTGCTGTATTGGACATGTTTGATTCAGTCGATTGCAATCAAAAGGGGAGATCCACAACTAGATGATATAACAGTCTTAAATTCTAAATTTCAACATCCTACGGCTAATCGCTTTTGAGTTATGCGAGATATATTCGTACGTACGTACAGACATCACACCGAAACTAGGTAAAATGGTTTCAGGGATAATCAAAACCAATATTTCGGTTGAAATCTGAAAACTGAAATTTTTCGCGATCACAATACTTCCTTTACTTCGTATAAGGAAGTAAAAAACAGAAGTATTCACTTCAAAATTAT
>JAAAKQ030124352.1:3552-13693 GCA_010016005.3 Zanna intricata | reverse complement strand
CTACAACAATAAATTTACTATAAAATAAATACACGATTCTAAATCTCTTCAATCTATTAAATAAAGAAATAAAAAAATACTATTTTCACCACAAAAATTACTTTAACTTAAAAGAATTTGAGCCGGCCTCCGTGGCGCGAGTGGTAACGTCTCGGCCTTTCATCCGGAGGTCCCGGGTTCGAATCACGGTCAGACATGGCATTTTTCACACACGCTACAATTCATTCATCTCATCCTCTGAAGATATACCTTAATTTGAAGTAAACTTTTAAAAATCAAACAAATTTATTTTGTCTTTAAATGTTATATTATATTAAATATATATGTTTATATATTATATTAAAAATAATTTCAGTTTCTAAAGAAAACTGGTAAATAAAGATTTTTTTTTTGGTGGGAGAGGGAGCTTTACCCTTAAACCAACAGTTGAAGAAGTAGATCTGATCTAGCTGGATCTGTACACCATTCGTTGAACTTCAGTGCTAGTTATTTTAATAGATGCTCGATTGAATTCAAATTTAAGCGCCGTAAAATCATCATTCATTTTTATTATATATATACATATATATATATATATATATATTTTTTTTTTTTTTTAACCTTCGGACCACAATTAAGTATATCTTCAGAGGGATGAGATGTATATATATATATTATGTATAAGAGTAATGTTTAGCATATAAGGACGTATATATTTATATAACACGTTTTATCAAAACAAAACTCCTTTAAACTTGAAATCTTGTTTATTATTTCAATGTCAAAATTTAGAAAATTTCATTTTTAGCTAAACAAGTACAAATTAATATATTTATTATTCCTCAGTACAAGTAGAAAATCTATAAAAATATAAAAAATGCATTTTCTAACAATTAGTTTACTCTCCTTAAAGTAGCTATAATAAACCACACGACGTGATATAATCTGCAATTCTTGTTAAAGTTTCTTCTTTCAAAAACTTTTTGTGTAGGTTCATTTATGACAGTACCTTTCTTTTATATTTTTTTCTATCAGGAATCTAACTTTTAACTATAATGTGAATAATTTTAAGTTTATAAAAACTGCAGTTAGAAACAGTTATAATTTATTCAAACTATCGTCTATGGTGCAATATCTTTAGTTATAACATTTTCAATCTTGCATTTATTTCCGGAAACCGGATACATTTTCCTTAAACCGGATGAAATTGTACGTGGAATAAAACGTAAATACTTATATTTTATTATCCACAAAGGATATTAAACTTTATATAAAGTTTATACTTTTTTTTTTTTTTTTTTTAATGTAAATTTCGCTTTAAAACATCTTTTAAAAGAAAATAATGGCAAAAAATTTATTGTCATAAATTTCTAAAATTTCTATTTTCAATATACTTTAAAATTTAAATGAAGTTAAAAATTAATTCATTTTAAAACTATAAAATATTAAAATTTTATTTAAAAAATTGTATGTAAACTCTGCATTTGGAGATACAAAGTCATAAAATCAGAAACTTATATCATTAACGGGAGGAAAATTATAAGTAAATAAAAATGTTTTCGGGTCAATATGACCCGAACAGAACAGCAAGGTTAATTAAAAAACAACACAGTCTTTACACAAAATTTACTCTCAATTAAAAACAATTTGACTAAATACTTTATTAATAATAAGTTAATCAATTTTCTAAATTAATACAATAGAATAAACATATTATTTATCAAAAAATGTATAAATAATCTACTAGTAAATTAGTTTTAGGATTTTTGAAGAAGCAGTCATGATGCTCGAACTTAAATTAATCTTTCAAAGATCATACAGAGTACCGCACGAAATAATCCATCATTTTTTTGGGCAATAATTGTTTCAGTTAATAATTATTAATGTGTTTTATGTTGGCAGAAGTGGTAGCAGTTCATGAATAGTAGTTTCTTCTCTTTCCAGTGCGCTTTTTGTGGATCGCTTCAAGATGACTGACAAAGGAAGACTGATTGTTGAACAGCTCGTAAAGGCTGTGTTGTTTTTTAATTAAAAGAAAAGTGTTGTGCTTACACAAAGACAGTTTTGTGCACATTTTCAAACTCGGTGGTCACATTCATTTAAAGAATGTACATAGACTTTAAGAAAAATTTAATAGTGGTGGTTCAGTATTTGAGAGTAAGCGCCAACGGCTTGCCAATGTTCGTTCTTCACAGAATAACGAAGCTGTCAGATCCCGTTATAACGGATTGCTGAGGAGCCCAAGAAAATCAACAATAAAAGCAGCAGCACAACTTTGGATTTCTAAGCGATCTGTGCAGTGAATTTTAAGAACTGATCTGCATTTTTATCCGTACAAAATAACAGTGTTGCCGAAATTAACGTTTTACAATAAACATCAAAAAATGAAATTCGCTGAACGAAGAACGGGTTGTGAGCCAAGACATATTGTTGAACAATGTATGGTTTTCAAATGAGGCATATTTTTACCAAAATGGAGTTGTTAATATACAAAATCTGCGTTTTGGGCTTCCGAAAATTCACGTGCCTCATGAAAAGGTGCATCATGCTCCAAGAATTACGGTACGGGCTGCTGTCTCAAGTCATGGGGTGATAGACCATCCTTTTTTTAACAAATAGTAAACGGTGAACGAAATCTAAACATGCTGCATAATAATTTTGTTCATTAGTTTCTTGCAAAAGGGTTTCAATTAGAAAACGAGTGGTTTATGCAGAATGGATTTACATCATAGACAGCGATGTTGTTTTATACTCTCTGCATGAAACATTTATCGCAAATATCATTTCAAACCGACTTTCATAATTGTTTTGCGTGTAGACAGAAATGGCCCCTTAAGAGTCCTGAGTTGAATCCGTGTGATTACTTTCTTTGAGGATTTCTAAAGGAAAAGATTTTCCCTAAACAGCGATGTCTGATCTTTTGAGGCGTGCAACGAGGTAATCGAGGATATTTGTCTTCGAGTTATTAACATAGGTGTTCATGTTGAAGAAGTTGTTAGACGTGGTAGTGGTCATATTGAAGATGTGATAAACAGAACATAATTTCCAGATATATAGTAAACATGTTGTATTTTACGTTTCTGTATTGCGATTCAAATAGTATTTTTTTAACAAAACAAAATGTTGGATCATTTCTTGCGCCACTCTGTATTTTACATTTTGGCTACGTTATAAAAACAAATCGTATTAGATAACAGGTTTATTATTTTTTCTCATTAACAAGAGATTATAAATGAGATACTCATTTATACTCATGATTATATTATACTCATGTAATAGGATCTTTGATACTCATGTAATATTTATATTTAAGTATTACTTAGGAATAGTGTGATAGAAAAACTGAATTTAATTAAACTTTTTTCTTAATTTTATGAAGCTATACATTATTTCCCACAGGCTAAATTTGATATAAAACTGAAAAACTCACTAAAGTAGTTTCGAATATCGGCGATATTTTAATCAAGTTTTCTATGATTTAAGGAATAAACATACAAATTATGTCATCTCTATCCCTAATACCTTATTAACCTTTGATAAAAATTTAAACCTGTTCTTATCTCGACGAAGCACCATTAAGAAGAAAAAATTAAATAAATATATTAAATTCATGATAGAGAAATATATATACATCAAATTTTTAGTGTCATGGAATGATTTCTTTACAAATATTTCATACATTTTTCTTAGTGATATTTATCCTAGAATTTCTGATGATCGTTTAGGTAAGTTTTCACGAAGTTATGTTCACTCTTACTAGTAAATCCTTAATTTTTCGCTAGCCACTCATGCTATCTAATAAAATATTTATTAGAACCAATCTTCCTTACACCAAAAGCTATTAGAATAAATTTCATAATTTTATACTAAAACGTTCCCTAGATACAAAACTAAATAGAGGGCAGACGTGGGCGTACGAGCACACACATATACACAAACAATTTATATTACTGTATTTTATTAATTTCTGTAACACAAGTATGCGAAGGTAAAATGTGACGAGTTTTATCTATAAAATATTGTTATTTTTAATTGTAAACAAATGTGCCTAAGGAAAATATCACCTTAATTAATCTAAGTCTCGTGATACGGAGGATAACCTTGCCCTACAGCCTCACTCCCTTGACCTGTGATAAGTTGAAAATTTAATGCGATCAATACGCTAATATGACCAAGTTTGGTGAAAATCGGTCCATTAGTTCCGGAGATATAATGAAATTTAGAAACCAACACCGAACACATACGAACATTATCATGTTGAAAATTTCCATCCGATGTTGGCTTCCTTAGGTGTCAAAACGTCAAGATCCGGTGGAAACCGCAAATGTCCCTAATTGGACCGATTGCAATACTTTCTCTTCTATAGATATAGTTTTGCTATAGCGCTCTCTAGACGGGAATGTAATAATAATAATAATATATAAAAATAAATAAAGAATTTAATAGCAAAATAATTAAGAAAAAAAAAATTATTTAACAATATCCATTTTTCACAGAATAATTTAAATTAGTTACATAGATCAAGGAAATATTTCTGTAAGCGATGTATAATAATACATTTTAAATTAAGGCATGTTTTTGACAGACAACTGTCACTGATATGATAACGCAATTTAATTCAGAATGATGCATAAACAAATAGCCAGAAACAATTCAAATTATCCATAAAATTATTTTATTCTGTTTAAATACATCATTTAAATACAATTTTACCTATGCTATTTATACATATATATGCCTACGTTCATATTTCAAATTGAATAAAAATTACAGAAATAAATAGATTAAACAAATTTTAAATTTTTTTACATTTTTTAATAAAAGATAAACATTTTGGGAGATAACATTAAAACATTTTTTTTAATGTTACATTTTAACAAACTTTCGAATATCATTTTATATATTAATATGGCATATGATATGATTAATAAGTGGATGAATCTACCGCTAAAAATATGAATTATATAATTTAAATTATATAATATAATAAAAATATAATTATAAGTATATGAATATATACTAACATGTGATATAATATAACCATTCCGGATAAATATTTAATGTACTGTAATCCTATGGGAAAATATTTAAAAATTAAATTCCAAAATAAAATTAATATATTCATTCATATGAAGCGATAAATTATAGAAATATGTATTCAAAGAAATATAATCAGCGAATAAAATATTTGATAAAAATTTCAACTAAAAATAATTATAAAAAATTTCAAAGAATAGAGGCATAGGATTTTTTTTTTTAACCTCCGGAACCACCGTTAAGGTATATCTTCAGAGGATGAGATGAATGAATTGTAGCATGTGTAAAAAATGCCAAGCCTGACCGGGATTCAAACCCGGGACCTCCTGATGAAAGGCCGAGACATTACCACTCGCGCCACGGAGGCCGGCTCAAATTCTTTTAAGTTAAAGTAATTTTTGTGGTCAAAATAGTATTTTTTTATTTCTTTATTTAATAGATTGAAGAGATTTAGAATCGTGTATTTATTTTACAGTAAATTTATTGTTGTAGTCTATTTATTTTCTTGTTTATCTGTTATATTTTTTTTTTTTGTTTCAATAAGTTTCGAAGGAATAACAGTTACGTACTCCCCATGGAGTCATCATGGGAAAGTGTTGGGCACTGAACAAGAGGTAGTAAATAGCGAGCTAGTCCGGCTTAGCATGCTAAGCAGGTTTTGCAAAGATGTTAAAAATAAATTCATAAAATGACTTGCCCTCTATCGACTAAATCCCCCTCACAGGCCGAGACGCTACCACTCCGGCCACGGAGGCCGGCAGAGGCAAAGGATTGTATAAATTTTCCAGTTTTTCCCGTCGAAAATTATTTATTTCAAACACAGTACAGTTTTTGTATTTTTTTTTTTTATATTAATATGTTAATATTATTAAAAAAAAATACAATTGCGAAAAAGATCAAAATGCTTAGTAAAAAGAATTTGGGTCCAATTTAAACTCCTTCATCAAATGATCATCTCAATTTAAAAATAATGCAATATATTGCAAAATAATTCAATTATACTGATTGAATATAAACTCAAAATTATTAATAAAAAAAAATTTGTATATCATTTTATCCCCTTGCTTGACAACTAATTCATATAAAAATGTTTAAATAAAATAATTTGACAAATAGGTAATTTATCAAAAATTATTTTTAAAAAACAAACATTTTTTTAAAATTTTTTTAGTCGGATCCCATTTGATTTTATTTTTTAAAAACTGTTCCTATTTTATCATCATTAATACCACATCCAATTGATATAAAATTTTGTAAAATAATGTTTAAACAATTTTATGTTTTATGTTTAGGACCCAGTCACCTCACTTGTGTTTTTTTCCGGATTAAGTTTTGTTTTTTTTTTTTTTATTGTAATATTTATTTACTACAGTAATTTGGCTGTAATCAATGCAATTTTATTCGACAAGGCTAAAAAAATTAAAAAAATATTAAATAAACGAATTAGGCACCATATACACCCTTGTTCAATAGAGTTCGAAAATCACACTAAAGAATGGATATACGTAGCCAAATATTTGTACCAATTTTTACCTTTTTTTATCAGAATACTTTCTAAATATTAGCCAAATACTGTTTATAAATAATGTTTAATATCCTATTATACTTAAATCAAATTCTCTTTAAAACTTTAAATTATAAATAATTTTATACCTTCATTGTTCTAGAGTTCTAGGACGTTTAAACAAAAATTAAAAATTGAGAAAACTAATCCCCTTTTTAATTTTGTTCAAAATGTAATGCTATCAATTCCCAATATTTAAAAATTGTATCATCTTCGAACAATTTATCTTGACTGTTAGCCAGTCCGGTGATAGTAATCAAAATATAGACCAACACACGTTTTTAAGTACATACATCTTCAGGAAATTCCTGTATTTGTATTTTTTAAAGGGGTGTCAAATCGTTAAACTTAGAAAAACTTTCGATACTCAAACATTATGGCCGCTATAGCTGTGACACTGCAGCAGGAAAAAAATAGCCGAAAAAAATAAAAATTAACTGTTATATTTAGTGATGAATAAATACTGTATTTTTTTTTTACAAAATTAATATGTTTTAGGACTTACTATTATTAACTATCTTTAAAGACTCTTCAGTATTAGGCTCCTTTCATTGCCACAGGACAAGTTATTAATTTTATTTAAAAATAAGTTAATGAACTATATGTTCTGTTTACACAATGTTAAGTACACAACATCTTATCATGAAATCATTGCGTTATTACAAAACTGAAATATAAAAGTTCATTATCTAGTTTTGCTTCTGTTTTGATATTTTTTCATGCATCATGCAATAAGTAAGCTTTTTGTTTATTGTAATATAACGTTTTATAAATCACGCAAGTACGGCAAACAGAGAGTTTATTTTAACTTTCAAAATAAATTTATTATTAAAAAGTGTTGTACAGGTTATGTTAATATTTGCAGAGTGCATGACCCTTCTTGATAAATGGAATATCTTTTTATCAAATGCTTCATCTATTTTATAAAACAAATCACAGGAAATCTTTTAAGTTATAAAACCTAGAATATTTATTTATTGGAAATATTAATAAGAGTTTACAAACTTAATTTTTAATATACTTAATTATTTTAATATTTTAACCTCTGATGTAGTTTAAAAAAAACCGAAAGATCTTGAGGACTTAACATTTATTTTCTGGTAAGGTGTATATATCGCTTATTAATTACTTTTAATTATTTTTCATCCTTCATTCCATTTACGTATCCGTAATTCCTGATTTTCAGTTTAGGTAATGTGTTTATAGTGATGTTAGGAGCTATTTCATTCCAGTTTGAATTGATTTAAGTCATACAGATCTAGTTTAAGGGCTGTATAAACAAAAATAGAATGCTTAGAGCCAGTTAGATTCCAAAACCCAGTTGAATCACAACAAAAAATCAATCCAATATCTTACCGGATTTCACAGAAAAAAAATTCACGGAATACAGCTACGAACAAGATACATATTATTTTTCAGAATAAATATTTATATACTAGCATCTCCATTCTGACATCGCCAACGTTTTTAATGATTACTTGTGTTTCCCTTCAAGGTCAGGAGATATTTAGCCGTCTAGCCAGGGGGCACTGCCCCTAGAACCCACTGTGGTCATTAAAATCATGCTAGCGAGAATAATAATGATAAATAAAAATTAAAGCCTATTTACTTTATAAAAACTATCAATGTATTCTAATTTCTTCAGACGAACAATTTAGTCAGTACAAGACCGAGTAATTGGATTCTAGATCTTCTGTCGCGGCTTCGATGGCGAAATACATAATCATAATTACAAATGTAAATTACCGTCATAAATTGTTATCAAACCTGTAATGAGTGAAACGATTTTTAGATATTTATTTTAAAAGTATTTACAGGGCCAAATCAAGTGAATGTCTTATTTAGTACAGTTAGAAACTGAAAAAATTTGTGATCATCGTTCGTTTCTTTCTTCAATCCTTTCAAAGTCGAATTTCAAAAAATCTAGAAATCGGTTTTTATATATTCACGTGAAGATCAATGAAAACAAACATGATTTTACCTTGATTTTTACTTCAATTATTACCGAGAAATTAAAAAAATTGTAAAATTCATTGTTTATTTCAACCTTTAAATTCTGAAATTCAAAAAATCCTTTCCTACTTTGCACTTTCACCGTAAAAAAAAAACGAGTATACAAATTTTGGTCAATTTATTTATAGTAGATTTGCTAAGCATTGATTATTGGTGAGTCACGACGTTTTTCCTTCGTATATACGAGCATCCACATCATGGCTTAGCTTACGCTACATGGTTATTGCGATTCCCGTCGCGGTCAAGAGAGTTTAATCGGTCACAGGGTAAGCGAAGCGACCTTTTCCCATCTAACCATTAAATTCATGCTTGTTTTCCTCCGTGTATTCATTAAATTTATGCTTATGAGAATAATAATGTGATAAATAAAAATTAAACGGAACGGAACGCAAGAGTGGCGGGAGTTTGCATTTCCTCTCCCCAATTTGCAGAGCCCCTTACTGCTGTGTATTTCTCGTATCGGGCGAGACATTGTTTTTAACTGGCGGTTTTTGAATATTGTCTGAGTTTATGGACGGATTCGGTATTTTTGTTTCGTTCCTTTGGAAGTTTGGAAAAATACTGGGGCTGAATTCTGGAGGCTGGGCCTGCAACAGCCCGGTGCTCCCGGCGTGATTCCCCTTCAGTCCGTCCACTGAAGTCCTTTCGGTGGTCGGCGCCTTACGGGCTAGCAGGAATACGCCTTTCGGGACCCTAATATTTGGTGGAAGCAATATATCTCTCCTTTCCGGAGGGAGTCGGATGTGCTGGCTGTAGTAAATTGTAAGTTTCAGTAGGAAAATAGGTGAAAGGTTAGAATAAGATCAAAAATTAAGGTTATAAAAACTATCAAGGTAGAGTAATTTCTTCAGAGTTAGAAGTTGGTCAGTACAGAACCCTAAACATTGAATGATCACAAGAATGTGGGTTTCAAAATAGTCGGCCTCTATTTTTAAAATAGTAGTTATAGCTGGTTATAACGTTCCCCCCTGGGAGGCGGTTGCGTTTTGTTGTAGTTGTTGGCATTTGTCACATTTAAAGTAATTTGTAGCAACCGTTCTAGTGGATCCTTGTTGTGGACCTCGTGGCCCGGGGAGCATCGGTAAGTCAACCTGCGCTAGTCGTAGTGTATTGCAATAGGGGCGCTCCTCGCCGATACCACTTGAAGACGACGAGTGACGAGTGTTATATCAGTGCAGTCTTCGTGTTATTAAATGTACTGCGGCTGACAGTTTTAGTGCCGCTTGAGATCTTCATAACCCCTCTGGAGATTCTGATATGTTATTCTGTATAAGGTTAACACTCCGTATAGAGGCTCAAATGTTTGTTTAGTTTATTGGGCTTTGTAGTTTATCTATTGAAATGTAATGCGAAGTAATTAATGTCATTGAAGTAATGTAGGTAATCCCTTGATTTTGTTTCTTTGCGATTTATGTACTATATGTCGCTGGAGCGAATTCTATTGTAATATTATATTGTGTAATGTTTACATGCTCATGAATTGTTTATTAGGTTCAACACTTAGTGTTGAAATGTACCGCAAAATAAGTAATGTAATGTAATGCCTAT
>JAAAKQ030124341.1:0-13693 GCA_010016005.3 Zanna intricata | reverse complement strand
CATGCCTGACCAGGATTCGAACCCGGGACCTCCGGATGAAAAGCCGAGACGCTACCACTCGGCTACGGAGGCCGGCTATAAATATAATCTAACCAAACTTAACTACACTCTTTGCTCGCTAACCGAGCGAAGCGAGCGTAGGTTTCGTCAGATTATATTTATAATTTCTCTGCAAATTCCTCTAAATACTCACTTATATGGAAGGAAAAAGAAAAAGGTGGTACCCGCTTACCAAAAAAAGTCCGTTCTTGTAAATTTACATTTAAGTCGTAAAGTCCAAAATACGTCAGCTAAGTAAGTCAATAGCAACATAATAAAGGACGTGATAAGAACATTTTATTAATGACAGATAAAGTTCTTGCTTTCATTAAGAAGCTTGGTATCTGAATTGTTTACTTCGAAGCAAACCTTCTTATATTGTCATTCACTCCAGATTTTATTGGGAAAGATTTGGATGAAGAAGACACTATTATTCACCACAGTTTGAAAAGCATAAAAATGTATTTTTGTGAGCTAATATTTTAGTTGGAGGAGTATTTCCCGGAAGATATAAATGATTTCTCGTAGAGATGGTTACTGATTACCATTTAGTGAAAACGCTGTTGCAGCTGCTAAGTTACCAATTGAGATTCACGACGAGATAATTGTAATGTCTGCCGATAAAAAGTTTTAATTACAATTTACATCTGAAGATTTAGATACGTTTTGGCTTGCTATTCGAAGTGTATGTGAAAGTTTAGTTACAGAAAAATTGATAATATAGGATTAATAAAGGGTTACAATAATTAGGAGTTTTCATCCAAGTTGCGCTAATATTTAAATGTAGAAATCGTCTTTTATTACTTAAAAACAATTTGCTTTTGTGTGTTTCTGATATCGATCCTCGTATGGAGAAACTCTTAAATGAAAAACAAGCGCAACCATCTCATTAATATATTTTCTTTACATATGTACTTAAAAATTTATGTAAAATTTTATAATAAATTTTTTTTCTCATAAAACGATTCCATTATTGTGTACACGTACAGCTGTAGGCTAATTTGCACCCTTTTTATATCACCGCGAATCCCAGGTTGAGAAATGTTGCTGTGCAGGATACCACCGACAAACATATTCTTTTTTTCTTTCACTAAACCTACATGTTAACAAAAAAATTAAAAAAAATTTAACCAAAAAGTTAAGAACATTTACCATATTATAGACTGTTAAAATCTTAGTTTAAAAAAAGGTATAAAAAGAATTATGCAATCTATACTTGCATCTAAATAATATAATTGGCTAAAAAGTTATAGTTACGGGTTGTTTTAATATTATTCCAGTTTGTTATCAGTAAATCTTTTGTGAAGAACCCGTGAAGTTGTAGCCTGGTCGCTTACAATAAAAATATAATTTTATAATAGGCCTAATAATAATAACTACAACAAAAGTCTACCGTTATCGAACTAAAATGGCGTAATTAAATATCGGACTGGCAGATAGGGGAAGTAGAACTTTACCACTCTGAATATGTATAGCACAAAATACACAACAAACAATACAATTATAAATGGTTACCTAAGCTATTTACAATTAATATACATATACTGTACATTTAACTCGTATATAGCAACATATACGACATCAGTAAAAAGCAACGTATTTTTAAAGGTATAATTAATCCACCTGTGTTTATGTGTGGGTAGTCCATTAAATATAACTCTTCTCCTCCCGTTTCTATATGTTTTCTTTCTTTACATGCTATGTTTTCTTTCTTTGTGCAACGTACATATGAACAAACATGTATACGTTATTTTTAAGGCTTTGTTTATCCTTTCTTATAACGCTTTTATTTATTTTAATTCGATTTTTAATCTATCACTTTAAAAAAATTTTCGACAATTAAATTAAATTTTATTAAAAACCATTACTTTTGCATTAATTAAATAGATTTGACATAGGTATGTTTATTAGATAGAACAAAAAACATAACTTCTTTGTTAAAAAGACAGATACATATTCTTAAAAATTTAGAATATCCACTTCCCAAACTTGGTAATAAAAACTGTTACTTCGGCTTACGAAAAAGGATCTTATTACGATTCTGTTGATATTCTTATTAATTTATCGTACCATTTAAAATATTTTTCGCAAATATTTAAAAATAAAACTAAAAATTTTTCTTTTACAGTTACAATATTACTTCATCCTAGAATTTTTAAATAATACTAATAACAAAATAAATTCTGGAAAAAAAAGAAAATTTATCTGCTTGTTTGCATGATATCCCGTTCAACGATTACATATGCTCAAAATAGTTACCAATAGCGCTTTCTAACTGCGAATTATTCTTCAGTATTGCATTATGTACTTGAATTATTTCATGTGTTTATATTTTAAATAATTAATCTGGAATTTAATTACATCTATTTTTCATCAAATAATTCATATTTTTATAAATATATAATTTCTTTTTCACTGAAGTAATTTGTGTAATGTATAATATAAATTATACATACATGAATAAAGATTTAGTTATTTATTAACTTACTAGCCGTTAAGGGCTCACTTCGCTCGCCTTTCCCGTCTAGCCAGAGTTCGTCCCCTGGACTCCTACTGTCTTCTTTATCTTCATGGTTGTGAGAATAATACTGATAAATAACGATTAAAGCTTGAAAAGCTCTCTTTCCTCCAATGTTTCCCTCGTTCTTGGTGTAGACGTTCTTATGTGATTCTGCTGTAGATAAAGCTACAGCTCGAATCTGGGTTATCATGAACTTGAGCTGTCTCAGAGGACCGAGATACTTTCGTTCTTTTAGCAAATTGACTATTAGGAAACGTTATTTTTCTTTCTTGAAGCCTTGTTTTTAAATTCAGTAATCCAGTAGAAACAGAAAAAATAAACAAAACCCATAAAACGTGCTAATTTAAGTTTATTATAATAATAATAATACAAGTCCGTGATCTCTGTGGCGATCTTGGTAACGTCTCGGCCTTTCATCAAGAGATCTCAGGTTCAATTTCCATAGGCATAGCATTTTTCATATGCTACAAAATTCCATTTCCATATCCATAATATTTCCATAGGTAAAAATTATTTCCATAGGTAAAAATAATATATATTATTTTTACCTTACAAATGGTGAATTACTTAAAAAAAGGATGTTCCATCTCAAATTACAGTTTGACACATGTTTTTGTTCAATCTTGATTGTAATTCCTATTATATCTTCTTTAATAAATGTTTTTATTAATAAATGAATCGAATGTTAATAAGGTAAGCTTACTTAAACGAGTAAGATCACACTTAATAATTATTTATATATATATATATATATATATATGTAAGTAAAGCTTTAAAATATACACATTAAAATCTTCAAGATTATTGTTTTTCAAAATAATATTTATGTAGTTTAGTTAAAATTAAAAAACCTAATTCAAATTAAATAACAAAACATGATTTTTCTATAGCTATAATTGAAAACACTCAGGCTCCTAGGCAAACCTGCCGGGAAAATTCGAAGGAATTGGAATCACCAAGGGTCGGACACGATTATGGGAAAAACTTATTTTTTAAGGTTCAGTCAACTGATAGAACCAAGTGAGCTGAGCTGTTCTTTCAACTGAACTTTTCGGTATTTCATTTGCTTTTTGTATTTTTGTGACGCAATTACGGTTTTTATGACATTTTCATTTTGGTTTCTAGCTATTAGGCGTAAAGATAAATGATACATGAAAATTTTTCTGTATTTGTGCCAAAATTTCCTGAAAGAAAATGATAGCTGATATTATTTCTGAAGATAAGCTGGATGAAAATATGAAGGGAAAGCTTCTATCGCCAAGCCACCTATGCATGACCTCTCCAATTCTGTTCGACTTATTTCCAAAGAACTAACTCAACATTTTCAGTCTGTTCTCTCAGCGGTATGCATTAGTTACTTCACGTTTTATATTTTACTCTATTTTTAAACGTAATGTTTGTTTCTGAGTTTGTTTTCCTATTACTGTACTTCTTGCTTGCTTAATGCATTATTAAACATTAAATATATAGATATCTGATATTCATAAAATTTACTTCTAATCGTTTTTCCATAACACACCTTAATTTTCGGAAAAAAAGTACGAAGATATAACTGAAAAACGAACCTTCTCAACAGTCATCAATCAGCGATAGCCCGTGATCTTAATGGAAACATAATAATAGATGTTAGCCGGTCTCCGTGGCGGAGTGGTAGCGTCTCTGCCTTTCATCCGGAGGTCCCGGGTTCGAATCCCGGTAAGGCATGGCATTTTTACGCTTTAGAAATGTTACAGTACTTAGAATTAAGCAAGCTTATCTGTGGCATTGTTTAAATCTTTTGTAATCAAATACTATCGAAAATTTGTCTTGTACTTTATTATAATTAAAACTTCATTAATTCAGTTTAGTTTTACAAATTTTTTTTAAAATTCCATATAAACCTGAGGGAAGGTTTAATCTATAGAGTACAATATTTATATCATAACTGTGACTTATAGAGTTACAATATTTATAGTTACATGAAAGCAATATAATATATATTGCATACATAATATATATTGCATACAAGCGGTCCGTTGAAATAAAATTAGTGCGAGTAAAGTTAAGTTTTAATTAAAACTGCGCGAAAACAGTATTTGGTATTTCCAAGTAATATATTCTTAAGTATATGAATTTACAAGTACATACGAGTAAATATATATATATTTTAAGTATTGTAATCGCGAAAAATTTTGGTTTTCAGATTTCAACGGAAATATCCATTTTGACCAACCCTGAATATCCATTTTGACTAGTTTCGGCGTGACGTTTGTACATACGTATCTCACATAACTCAAAAATGATTAGCCGTAGAATGTTGAAATTTTGGATTTATGTTCTAACATCTAATTGTGCACCTCCCCTTTTGATTGCAATCGACAAAACTAAAAGTGTTCAAAAAAGCCCAAAATTAAGAAAAAATTGGATCTAGATTTTTTTCTTAACTGCTGTAATAAGCCCTCATTGTAAGCTTTTCAACAATATATTATTAGTTGCAGTTATTTTTATTTGTTCCAGAGTAATAGCCAAGTAAAATTTTAATTAATAGAATATTTGTTTTTTACAAGAGTACAAATCGGTTCAAATCAGACTCCTTTTCTTCTTTTTCAACTTTTTTTTTAAATTTAAATATATTGATTTATTAATAATTAATATTTACCTCTGATTTAAAAAAACTCTTACGATAAATAAAAAAAAAAAAAAAAAAAAAAACAAAAATGGAAAAATATTTTATTTACTTTTCATTAAAAAGAAAAAAAAAGTATATATGAAATTTAATAGACGAATAAGGAAGTCATGTGTTGTCCGCATCAGATTTTTTATAAAATATTTGAACAAATTTCATGATAGAAATACAATAAAATAATGTTATTAAAATTAGTTAATTATTTCGCTTGTTGATTTTTAAAATTAAATTTCCGTTAATATTTTTGCAGAATCTCTACTTCTTCAAAAGGGATTTTGATAAAAGAAAGATTAATTGAAAATGTAATGAAAATTGTAGAAATAGATATTGCGATGTTAGTCAAAGAATAAGTAAATTCAATGTCAGAATTAACAAATATCTATTTCTATAATTTTATAGTTTTAATTATATTTTTAAAGAATCTTTTTGAATAAAAATATTTTCTAAAAAAGCAAAGGTTTATGTATTCAATGAAGATTATAAATAAATTAAAAAACTGTTCATAAATAAAACTTTAAAATATTTTAACAAGATTAAACACATAGTATTTATTTTGATTATCTTTTCATGGAAACTTAAAAAATGACTTATTTGCATAATTTAGCCTATTCCCTATTTCATGAACTTTAAATAAAGGTAGAGAAATTTATGCTATTTTTATACGGTTAAAAATAATAATTTTTTGAATAAGGGTACTGATAGGAGTTCATTTATTGATTAAAAAAAATGACTATATTTAATTCCGATTTCATCCTAATCAAATCCTCTTTTTCGTTTATTGTGTAGTCCATTTAACGATGTAAAGATAAAAATAACTAAATTCTTTGTAATAAATTACCTGACGCCTTTTGTGATAAATAAATTATGATGATGTGATAAATTTTGTGTACCAGACAACTATAGAAACACTAGAAAACAAAAAAATATATATACTTAAATGCTTTTTCGTTACAGAATGTATTACGAGCGGCACCAGCTATTCATAAAAGTATATGACGCCTATAATTTATTCTTAAAAAGTAGTTACTTAAATGACAGAAAGTGCATATTCTTTTTTCTTTTCTTCAAAGATTAAAACCTGGTTTAATTCAGTTGCTTGAACTTTCCGCAGTTCGGTAAAATAATTTTTTACCTTCTTCTTATTATAAGTTTATGACTAATTAAAATAAATTTGGAATGAAACTTATAGCACACGGAGAAGAAAAAGATAACAAAGGCTAGAAAAATAATGTAATTAAGCACGACAGGACAGACTATTTAGACTTATTAGCAAACTTCTAACAGATAGTTTAAGGTAACTTAAATATAATAAAGATTTAGAATGACAGGTATAACGACTGTAGCATAACGCTGAATGTTGTTAGTAGAAAATAAATTAGAAGCTGAAGGTGCGTTACATAAATTAGTCTGCTACATTAAAATATAAGAGTTGGTCTATTAAAATTTATGAAAGAAGACAATACGTAAGCCACAATATAAACAATATCATTATAGATAATTAAGGAAGATTATGTCAACATAAATGTTAAAATGTAGGCTAGAGCAATAACGTATACAAACAAGATGCATTTAAAGGCCTGCATATAATAATACATATTCATAATTCTGGTTATCATCCGATCGCAACCGACGCAAATTGCATGCATTTACAAGTGCATGCATGCAATTACGGATTATTAGTTAATGAATAGTGTAAAAAAGATTCATAAATTACTTTTTATGATTGTTAAGCCTATCTACACAACGTTCTAAGAACAGTACATGTAAATTCAATAATTTACCTCGACTTAATACTAACATAAAAATTTAAAATTTAAAAACTTTTTAAATATTACAAGTCAGCGTATTACAAAAAAATTTTTTGTAATTAATGAGATGTATTATTTGCAATTTCTAGCTTATATTTATTAATAATGAAATGGAAATTGCGAATTTGAAATTAGGTTTGAATTCGGTGAACAACTGTTGTTTCAAAAAATTTGAATGTATCTTAAAAAGAGAATAGAGAATACTTCAATCAGTTTTAAAAATTTCTAAAATATTATTTCTACGTTATTATAACATTTTTTTTAGCCAAAAAGTATAATAATTAAAGTAGAATTAAATAAATATTTTGACGTGAAATGTCTTTTAAATCACACCGAAACATGCGGGCACCAGAACAGAAATTTGTAGCGTAACGAAAAGATCTATATCGTCCTGCCTTAATAACTCCCTCACTATTAGAGACAAAAATTTAGTGTCATTCTATAACTTAAATGGTCAGTTAGCCGATACGACTTTGAGTTTACGTCATTGATAAGAAGATTAGCGGGAAGGGGTCAGAGCGCAGATCGCCCAAAACTGGCGCTCTCGCTTATTTCCATTCAATGTAGCTCAAAACTTAGATGTGATAGCGCGGTGATTAAGGAACGTAAAAGTTTAAATTATAATATATTATTTACTCAGTAAGGAACATAAAAAAACTAAATTGCATACTATTATTTTTCAATATGATCTATCTTTTTTCCAAATACAGATATCATCTTTCGCGTACCTTCCTTATTCCTTTAGAAATAAAGTCTTGGCTGTTGACAGACCTATTCTCAAACAACTTTCAATAACTTCGTCATCGGAACAAAACGTTTTACAGTTTAAAGCTTTTTCTAAGGGTCCAAATGTCCAAATACACGAAAGTCAGCTGCGACGTTTGAATTACACGGAAGATGTTGCAGAATAATCCACTTTAACTCACGGATTGTAGCCGCCATATTATGAATGGCCACATGAAGGAGCGCAATATCCTTAAAAAATAGATGGAATATTGACTTTTTCTCTTGTTTCGGATGGCTGTTTTTACTGGAATTTTTAGTAAATTTGAGTAATACTCAGTGTTTCTATGTAGGAAACCCCCAGCTCATCACGAAATAATGAAACCATAATATTTCGTACCGAAAAAGTGATTTTTGCTTTTTTCAGTTTCGGAAATGGATGTCAAAAATTGTATTGATACTCTTTTGCTTTCTAAGATAAAGTAGTATACCAAATTTTTATCAATAGTGACAATAGACTGTAAAATTCACTACCTATTTCTTAATTTTGTCCGTTGTCATTTATAGAATCCAACTTGAGCATACTTTCAGGTAACAGTTCATTTCTGATACAGCTGTCCACACTACGACACTGATATTGAATATAGAACCAATATTTACGGCTAGATTCTTACTCATATCAGATACATAAAAGTAAATATATGAACTTAAATCCAATTTAACAAACCAGGTTGTAAGTAGTAGTTGATATTTTAGTCCTGAAAGATAAAATTCATCACTACGCAGCATAATCCAGGTCCAACACTTGTTGCATCATTACGCGTCTAATATCAATCAATATCTAATATCACATAATCAGATCCTAAGCACTTTGTTTTGGAACCTCAGGATGATTTCAACGTTGCTTTTACACGATGTTCCTCATAGTTGTATACCGTAGCTTTATATTGCTTCTATGAATACCTTATACAGTACTAATTTGTTAAATAGAGATAAAGGAACCTGCCCAGCAACCAGTAAATTCGCTTAAACTTACTGTCTAAACGTTTTTTCTTCTTTTTTATGTGATCTTTTCATGTTAAACGACGATCCTTTAGCAATCCACATACCGTACACTTTTCATATGAGAGATGTAACTAATATCCAGGTGAACTTGTGGACAATCACTTCTTTTCGTTATGTGATCTGATTTAGCCTGTTTAACTTTATCTTCCATTTACATTGTCAAGATAGAATGAAAACTGTAGTCTACTCGAGGCCGAAGGTGCAGCACCGTCAACTGCCAATAGAGCCATGTCATACGTAAACGATGCCATTATCACGAAAATCTGACTAAGAAAATCTGCAGTATAGATTAGGTACAAGATTGCACCCATCACGGAAGCTTGTGGGATACCTGAATGAGTATCGATAAAGCTAGGTAACTCCTGATTTTACACAACTAGTGAATAGTGTTCATCCAGGTAATTACGTAGAATTAGATAAAACGGATTAGGTAGGCTCGACTTTAACGTATAAAGAAGTCCTGATAGCGAAAGGCTTCCTGCATATTTAGGAAAGCCGTTGGACAAAAGTTCTTCTTTTCCAGAGAACTGTAGATAATACTAATAATTCTATGAGCCCGTTGAATGGTTGAATAGCCGCTTCTAAAGCCAAATTAATGTTCTGAAATGTTGTTCTGGTCCATTAGAATCAGCCATAGCCTGCGAAGAAAATGTCTCTCAAAGACTTTAGAAAGGATTGGTAGTAAACATGTAAGAACTGTAAGAGCATAGTCATGGACAGGCTTATCTGGTTGCAAAATCATAGTTATTTGGAAATCTTTCCATTCTGTCGAGAAGCACGTTGTGCCTAGAATCGAATTAAATAGGTGAGTTAAGTACAGTACTCTTGAAGATAGTAACAAAAATAAAATTCTGCCGGCGATTCATTCAAAGCCTTGTTTGAGTTCACCTTTTGTATTTTTGAGTGAGCATTAAAGATAATTTGACAAATTATGTGTTTAGTGTTAGAATGTTATAAAGTAATGGTAAAAAATTAGTTGTCTTTATATTCAGATTATTTTGGCTCAAAAAGTTCAAGAATATTTGGAAATCTTAGCCTAAAAACATATAAAGCTTTCAAAAAGCTTTACCTTATGCAAAGTCTCTTTACATTGCTTTTCTGTGTTATTTTTCTTATGTAAAGTTTGTATTAAGTTAAGTTTTTTAAATTATTCGCGTTTGTGCTTTTTAAAATTGCTGATCTGTTTACGGGAAGAATTTACGTTTGTTTACGGGCTTATTTAGACGTTAAATAAATAGATTGTAAAACTTCATTACAAACATTGAAAACTGGCTTAGATCTACCTTAAAGGTAATAAAGTAGCTCTTTTCAATTTTATTTTAAATTTTAATGAATTCTAAACTTGATAATAGATTAAAGGTTTGTAAGTTTTCTGGTAGATGTTTTTTATTCGGAATCAACTTCTAAAAGTAGAAACATAGAGAAGTTTCGATAAGAAATTTTTTACTTCTAGGACAGTTTTGCGGTTTAATTTTTTTCAAAATTTATGCATAATTTTAGTTACTGTGTTATTTTTCTTATGGTCATTTTTATCTTATATTCTGTCTTTATTTCTTCTAATTTTAAAATTGTTTGATGAATATTTTGTACTTCATTTTCTAAAATCACCATATCTAATATAATATAAAATCAACGTCTACTAATATTATATATATTACTTCCCTTCTTCTATGAGTAATCCGTTCATCTTTTCTACTTTTCACCATACCTTTAAAATATATATTAAAGAAGTTTGGGAGTAGGCAACGAACCTCTTATTCCTCCTCTTTCTACGTCAAACAAGCTCAGTTTGTGCATATTTATCTTCATAATTGTTTTTAAATTCAGATATAATTTAGTAATTAATCTTCTATTTTTCCAAACTACTTGTTAATTTAGGTTCTAATCTGATTAAAGTTTGGCAAATAAGTTTGTTGAATCAAATATTGATTTCACTCTTTTGATAACATATTATTAAATAATGATCAAGCTCATTTTTCGGTATAATTATTTTATGTCTGTTTTTATATAAAAGTAACGATATATTTTCAAATATTTATTCAAAGCTTTTTTGGTCCTAAATCATTATTTATAATGTAATATTTAACAATTAGAATATTATTATTATAGAATATTATAATACTTAACAATTAGAAACTTAAGTAGGAGTTAGTCTAGGAATGGAGGAATTTCATCACTACTATTGATTGTGTTTTTCTTCTTTTTCTTCCAAAAAGAAGTCATTGAAAATATTTGATAACATTTGTTACCTTCTAATAAGTAATATTTTAGATAATTTTAGGTTTTCAATACAAATAAAAGAATAACAATTAAGGTTAAGACTGTCCAATTTGTATGGAAGTTGTTCGATGTTGCACATTTTGTAATTATATTATAACTTTAAATCATAAATTCTTAAAGCAACAAAAAAAAAATTTGAAAAATATTCTACATGTGTGATAAAGAGAAGATAATTTATCTGGAATAATATTCCTCATTTTTTAGAAGAATATTTTGAGTAACGTATTAAAATAGGTAATATTATATCAGTAAATGAATAAGTGGAAATTGGACTATGGGATTCTTAAGCAAAAGATTTATAAATTACATGATGTAATTACTGAGTATTACAATGTTATTTTTAGTAGCATGTCATCGAATGAAGATATAATTATATGTAATATGCATCAGATATTGGTTATTATATATCTGTATAAAAACCAGTTTTTATTATTTTTTTTAAATACACGAAAGGAATTCAAATTTCTACGCAACTATTTAAAAAATAAATTGTAAATATATATAACAGCATTTTTTGTATTTTTTTTTTATAAATTAACATCTATCCCACAAAAAAGGATTAGGATTAACGTTCTGCTGAAATTTATGTATAAAATTTTAGAAACGAAAATTTATATATGCATATATCCATTATTTTATGCTTGATACAATGACAAATATGTCTTGTAGCAGCCGCCAAAAGGAATTAAAACGCTTTTATTATTATTTATAACTGTAATAAAAACATACTTCTTTTCTGTTCTTTTAATAACATAATTTTTTTTTTTTTAGCCCTAGAAACCATTTAATTGTAGATTACATGAAGAAACTGTAATTTAGGGACTTATTATTTTTCTATGTATTGATGTGGCGTGATATTACACAGCTAGTAGTAATTAAAATTTAGAATATCAAGCACGTTTATTTATTCTCTTTTACATCACTATTTTATATTGGTAGTGTGATTATGCTAGAAGAAGTAACTGGTTAATTAGTTACAACTGGTATTATAGTATTTTTTAAGTTTCGTGTAACAAATTAGTAAGCATGTATTTTCTTCTAATCCTAATGATTCTACTGACAAATTCTACGCTATGATGTATATGAATAGAAATAAGCATGATAAAAATATTAATTGAACATAAAAATAAGCAATATCTAAATTTATTTATTGTTTTTATTTTGCTGTTGTTATAGTCCAAAATTATTCAAAAAATTACCTTTGTAAATCTGTAACTACATCATGAACAGACAATTGATGCGTGAATCGAAAAATAATTATCTTACTTGATATATATAAAGATGGCCTAAGGCCCAATATTTTAATTAAATGTAAATACAGACAGCGCTTACGAAAGGACGATTTGTTTAGGACATTAAAAAAATGTTCACCAAGTAGAAGATATTGGCCCACTGAAACATAACATAACCTTGTCTAACCACATATTATTTGATGGACGAAATATATTCTAGACTACTTGATTATATTTAAATTATAAGCAAAACCTCATGACTATATTCGGTAATTCTCTTCAGAAAAACAATATATTTTTTAATTTATATTCTGATCGATAAATCTATTTTAAATAAACCATAAAGAACAAACAGCTTCACAATATCACAACATACATGTCTAAGCCTTTATTATTATCATCTGTTAACGGAAGCCCTATTAATATTGAAGCAACTATGCGGTTTTATTCTCAAGTTCCTGAAATAGTGGATAGTTAACTGTTTAACACCTTTCAGGCAACTTGGCCATTAAAAGAAAACCACATGTCTACGATAACAACTACATTAATTGTTCACGCCTGTACTGTGTACTAGCAACAGCCTTCATTTTTCCTTTTTCAGAATATAATGTGTATAATCAATAATCCAATCTGAAAATATTTTCTACTAAGAGAACGGTGAGATATTGGTATAAAAGTTTTATTTGGATTTATCCGTAACTTTTTTCCAGAAAAAAACTGTTGTGACACATAATTTATATTATAAAAAAACTTAATTGTGTCGCTTGTAATTTTTGTTTTTTAATTTTAAAAGGATTTAATTTCTGAAATTCTAAAGCCCAGCTCTCGATGAAACCCACTTTGCCAAAGATTTTTAATTATTTAAGTTACTTCATAAATAAAAAAATGGAAATGGAAAATTATTTCTATTACGAAAGAAGACGAAGAATAAAATATATAAGATTATTAATAGCAGAATTCTCAAATCCGAAAAAAGTGATATATAATATTTAAAAAATTAATTGTTTATTAATTTTTTTTATCATAGGTAGTAGATAAATAGTTAAATACTTTTTTACAAAATTCCAATAAAAAAGAAAAAAAACTATATTTTATAATACACGGACATTTTTTTTTTTTTTTTTTTTTTTTACAATAGCTGCTTTTTTTAAATCAATTTTCTATTCAATGTTACGTATTTTGTCAAGCGTCTAATGGAAGAGTGTACCATATATGAGGACCTCAGAAAGAGGTTCGGCCTAGTAAATAAAATTAATGCTGATTAGGAAAATGGATAATGAAGGAAAAATAGTTGCTTATCTGCACGCCAGTGGACTATTAACTAGCGTATAATTATAAAAAGCTGAAATTACAAATAATG
>JAAAKQ030124330.1:0-13694 GCA_010016005.3 Zanna intricata | reverse complement strand
TCATTAACGAGAGGAAAATTATAAGTAAATAAAAATGTTTTCGGGTCAATATGACCCGAACAGAACAGCAGGGTTAAATAGATTTTTCCAGTGCAGTTAGATTTGTGATTTCCATGCCGTACAAGGTCTTACAAATGAATTATAGTGTCTTAATTTTGTGTTTATCGAAAGGTTCTTTATATTGTAAATATTTTTAGTGTTAAGTTCAGTTGTTCTAATTTATGTTGTTTTTCTTTTTTTGTCACAATCACTAATTTACCTGTTCCGTTTTTATTGATTATTTCTGTAAGATATTTGAAATGTTTTGTGATCTTAATTGGGTGATATTTTGTTTTCGTTTTGGGATTTTTTTTCCTTCCCCTGGTCCGGATCTTCAATAAAGTATGGCACAGCCCAGGAGAGGAGCAACGAACTCTAGTGGTATTCTAGAGTGTGAAAACACAGGAAGAAACCGGAAGGAAACAAGGTTTTTCATCTTTATTAATCCAAATCTTTCTTTTATTCATCGGGAAAGAGTTCCCGATGAAAGTAAGAGTACTTTTATTTTATTTTACGTATTGGGGATCTTTCTTTTATTTTCTTTGAATTTTTTGCAACTCTATCTTTTATTTTATTTACTTATCAGGGAAGGCAAGTCATCCCCTATTTTGGCCCCAGGGGCCGGGACCGGGTCATTGTCTCTTTTATTGTCGTAACAACTTGATTGTTTGCGAATGTGTGCATGTGCATGCTTATGTGTGTTCACGCCGGAGGTTCAGGAGTCCACGTGCGTTATCATTACCGCCCATCCCTGTAAGCGAAGACGAACGGCGACTCAGCAGGAGGCTGTCCTTTCCCTCCCTGACTCCTCCGTGTTTGTGTATGTGTATAAAAGTCGAAGGCTTGGGACTCCTTGTGCGACATCATCGCCGCCCATCCCACAAGCAGGGACGCACGACGACTCAGTGTCCCTCCCCTCCGACACCGCCGAATCCACAGGAAATCCGTGTAACACGCCACCCGGAGAGCTTCTAGATCCTGAACAGCTTGATCACTAAGCCAGTTAGCAGTATACTAGTATCCGAGACGTCTATCCTCGTCCTCCTTGTGTTTAATGTCAAGCCTGGCATATCCCTCGATCTTCATCCAATTTTGTGAGGAGTCCAGCATAAATTGAATCAAATCGTCTGGCGAGATACCGTCAATGCGGAAGAATCGCAATACTTGCCGTAACAGGTAAGAACTTATATCTTATTCCTTACTGCGTCCATGGCCACATCTCAGGAAATCGAACCAAATGCGTTTCTTATGTTTAATAGAACGAGCGCTGGGATGCGGCGGGTATGCCCTGTCCCATTCCTGACTTCAGAGGCCCACTCCAGCACACTGTCTATGGCCATGATGGTAGAACGTCCCTTTCGGAAACCGTACTGATGACGATGCAAGCCCCCACCGTCTTCCATCTCCGCTACTAGCCGATTGAAGATCATTTTCTCCATGACTTTTGCCATATTCTTCAGGAGACACATAGGCCTAAGTTCCCGACCGACTGTTGTTTCTCCGTGCTGGAAAATGAACACCACTCTTGACTCCTTACAGCAGTCCGGGAAGACACCACCCTCAAACTGGTTATTGAGAAGTTGCAAAAAGATGCCAGGTGATTTCTGCATCAGTCCTTTCAGAACAGACGCCGGAATACTGTCTGGACTCGGACTGCTGCGTTTCTCACTCCAAAAACGGCCAGTGCAACTTCTTCCATGGTAATAGGTGTAATCTCCTAAACATCGACCGGTTAAAACTGAGCTTCCTCGCAAGGGAAAAGCCGGCCCCTGGCAGCAGCTGCGTCGTTCCCTGAGATCAGGGGAAGTCGACGACCGAATCTTTTTTTTACTATCTTGTAGGCCCTGTCCCAAGGGTCATTTTTGAGCTCTTCACATAGAGCCCTCCAGCTGTTTTTTTTTAGCCTTTTTGATCTCATAGTTGAGTGTTCGGCAAGCTAGCCTGGCCACCACTGCATTAATGCTGCCTTGCCTTCGGAGCTGCTGGGCATATCTTCTTTTGTATTGAGCAGCATAGCGGAGTCTGCCTATGTGCTCGCTCCACCAGTACACGGGCCTGCGAGCTGATCGGGACCGCTAATATCTGTTCATCTCTTCAAGAATAATTCATTAAAATACTTGTGGCGTGACATTAACTTGATGTAGTCTAGCAGCCGCTCTATCCACCAAGTCGTCAACTTGACGACGGGTCAATCTGGGCGGGGGAGGCAACTAGATCCTGTTCGAATTGCAGGATCGTTCAGTTCCAGTAGCGCCGCCTTGTGATCACTGGCAGTGTATTCTTCAAGTATGTTCCACTGACAGCTGTTCAGGCCCCACCTTTCATCAAGTAGGGATGAAAGGATATTTTTGGGATATTTACCGACACTTATCATTACTTCAACCTTTGAAGAAGAGGATCTGTAAGCGTGATTTTTCAGCTTTTTCTCTTAATTGTTTAATTCGGTTGCTGCTTCTTGTTCTGATTCTGTAAGAGCGCTAAATCGTCGGCAGGAGCTAAACATTTAATTTTGACGTTCTTCATCTTTGTTTCTATTTTTACACTAGCCATTATTTTCCCAGAAGGTTTCCGTGACTTTATCTAAGACCAATTGAGGTATTTTAATCATTTTTTATGTAAATTTTCTTTTATTTCGTTTGCAAAAAAAAAACCAATCCTGTCGTGAGTATTTTTGCTCAATACTGGCGAGCAACAGTGTTGTGAGTAACGTGGGATTTTTTCGCTAAGTAAAACTTTAATGCGCCATCTAATCAACGTAAAATAAAATATAATAAAAATCTAATATTTAATGATATCTGTACGTGTAAAATTAAAGTGCCTCGTAAAACTCTGCTAAAAAATAATCTTTTCATAAATTAAACAGACAAAATAGCCAAGACAAACAAAATAACAGACAAAACAATTTCAGTTTGTAATGACCATTAATTATTTAATCGATTTAATAAAAAAAAAAGCAAAAAATTTTACGGGGAGTTAAAATACATATATTCCAAGTTTTTACACTATTATAATTGTTTGTACTTCAGTCAAGTGTGAAAATATTTAATCAAAACAGTTCGCGGAAAAATAAGCGCATATGTTTTTCTTACTGTAAAAGTAAGTTGCGATCTCATATTCATCTTTCACATAAAGAAATTTAAGTAAGAATAAAGTCAATGTAAAAATTAAATAATTATTTCTAATGAAAAAATAATATTTAGTAAGAGTTTTATATTTTTTTATAAAAAGTATTAATTAATCTGTGAAAAGTTGCTTCCTGTATGATAAAAAAAGCCACTTGAAATAAGCGAAAAAGTGAGTTCTGTAACTTGATAAAAGTAAGAAATGGAATACAGAAACAGGAGAAGTTTTCTGATTACAAGCTTTTTGAAATATTTCCTCTAACTTTTCTAAGTAACTATCTTGAATTATTGGGCGAAAATATTTAAATTATATCAGATGGTATCTAATTACAATACAATAATTCAATAGTAAGCAATAACAAAGACAAAGACACAAACAACCATTTTAAACTTTCTTTTAACGCGATGAAATTTTCTTATAAAATATCGCTCACCTAAATTGTCTGAAATGATTTACAACGAAACGACCAAAGGTTTTTTTTCTGAAAGTAAATAAAAGAATCATCAGAACTGATCTATTTAGTAACATGTCAAGTCTTGAACACGAGAATAGAATTGAGAACTTTCTCCTTTTTTTGAAGCTGGTTAAATAAGGAGAAAATTTGAAATGGAACTGGATAAATGAGGAAAACATCTGAAAAACAGCCTTGTTTGAAAGTATTTTTTTATTTACTTTGTCCACGAATACTCTAATGGGTAATACCGCTAGTTTCAAATTAAAATAAAATAATAATAATAAATAATGTTACAAAGTTAATCTGGTAACCCAGTTTATTATTACATAATATTTTCATCACATAACGTTACATAATTTGTTATTTTTAAAATAAGAAAATTAATCATATATTCTTATAATTTAAAATAATACGTTAAAATAAACTAAAATAATGTTAAAATAAAGTAACTGACCGTAAATATTATATAGAAACCAATTATTTATAACAGGTTGTTTATTTTATGTATACATTTTCTTTATACTCATAAAATTCTTATGTAAAGTAAAACATAAATAAAAAAATTAAGTACAGTACTATAAATTACGCAACCCAGCTCGTGGATTAACAATTATTTACAGCAGGGGTTTATAATTAAGAACGTAATTAACAACGAAGAAATGTAATAATATATCAATTTTTATACCATTCATTTGTAATGAGAAAACGCTACCGTTGTCCTTTTGTATTAAGTGAACATAGTGTGCAGTAATAGGCAACTTCTTTATTATTTTTAATTGGCAATTAAACTTTATTGTTCAATCCTAATCTCTTATTAGGATTAAAAATCGTTTTACGTTAAAACAAATTTGGAAAATTATCTCTATAAATTATTTATGTCGCTGGTACAGTATCAGTTTCATTAGAATGAAAAAATTTTACTTTTGAAATTTAAAAACATATTCTTTAAGAAATAAGTTTTTAGATTCTTTTTATTTTTTATAAAAACTAATCCTTTAATTTGAAATATTTCGTCAAAATTTATCCACTCTAAAAACTCATGAAAAAATTCAAAGATTTTACCACAACTGAGGATTGGTCTTTTAGTTCAAAATTATAACAAGAAATCGTACAAAAAAATATAACAATTTTTTAATTTAAATTTTGTTTTTTTATTATTATTTATTTATATCAGTTATCTTGAGGTATACTTTAAATTATTAAAGAAGAGTTGTATATTTAAATCAATTTAAAAACAAAATTGTTTGCTAGTAAAAAAAAAAAGTTGTTTTCTCATGGGAAACAAAAAGTAATTATATATTTAAATCGGTATCAATTCAAATACAGGAAACTCGAGTTTAACGCATCTAAATCAGAGATATAGTAAAATTTAATTGGGGTTTCTTTCTTTGAAAGTAATGTTGTCCATTGTATAGCAGATCGTTTTTTGAATAAGTTGAATTGAATGTCTACTTTCAGTTTAACTTGTATAGCTGATTATTCCTTCATTCCAGTACGTTTGTCATAGTGATGTACCATCCCAACCCCCGTAGGGAAAGACACCCACCAAGTGACGATTTCGGTCACCACACCACCGTTCCTAGCTCTGAGGGGCTTTACCGGGATAGTGATGTACCACAGAGTAATCGTATCTCTCCTGTTTCTACATATGATTAATTCTACATAAGGTTATGTTTAGGAAAATGGAATTATAATTTCGTAGAAAATGAAAAATGATGAGTTATAAAGGATTCCAACCTGATACGCTACCACTCTACTACGGAGACCGGGTGTTTGCTTAATATTAATAAATTACAGATAAACAATCGATGTTAGGATTGTCTCTGGTCTGTCAATTTTCAATCCTAGCAAATTTTTTTGCCTTCCGTGCTACATTAATTTGCATTGATAAATGCTATTAATAATCTTTTGAGTACTTAATTTATGTTAAGTGTTTTACGTGTTTATTAATACATAATAATGTTTAATATAAGATTAACAATTGTTTTTTAATCTGATGTGGACACAATATGACTTCCTTGTACGCCTGTTAATTACATACTTACATTTTTTGCTACACTTCACTTAAACTTATTTCATTTGAAAGTGAAATACAATCCTCCATTTCTTTAATAAAGTGGATAATTACACAATTGTTAAAATATTAGTTTTTATTAACATCAAATATTTATACAATTATTAAGTCAACAATGATACTTGTAACATTAGGATAGAGTAAAAATCTCTTTATTACTCTTTAAATAAATGTAAGTTTTATATATATTTAATCAGTATAAGGCACCTAAAATCCATTTTACTGAAGCTAAAAAGGAGAAGGCACGGGCTTCGGGACACCGATTCATTGGTATTGGGTCTGTGAATAGTACACTGTTTACGTGTCTTCATCATAAAATACTAACACGCAATATCCAATTACACTCAAGAAAAAAGGCTCTAAAAATCTACTTAGCAATTTATTTTAGTTTATATGTTAATTTTGTTTCACATCGCTCAGTAGGTATGTGTTGTAAGTGAGAACGTGTCGGATCCATAACCATACATCGGTTGGAATTCGACTTCATATACAAATATATATCTTTTTTAATTTAAATATATTGAGTTATTAATAATTATTAACCTCTGATTGTAAAACTCTTTGAATTAAAATGAAACGTACATAAAATTTTATTTCACTAATAATTTCTGATTTTTTTTTTTTTTTTTGTACTATTATCATCTAATTATTATTTATTGTTAATTTTTTTATAAACAGAGGTTAATAATTATTAATAAATCGATATATTTAAATAAAAAAAAAAAGTTAAAAAATATATTTAAATAAAGTCGGATTCGAACCGATGTGCCTTTCCCTTGCAATATCCATATATTTCATTAATTAAAATTTTGTTTGGTTATTACTTTGGAACCAAAAAAAATAAGTACCACCTATGATATATCATTGAAAAGCTCCCAAAGAGGACTTATTCTGGAGTTAAGAAAAATTCAAAATACACGTTTCAAAACTGAAACCACCTGTATATACATTTTTGGCATAGTCGATTGCAGTCAGAAGAGTAGACACACAACTAGACGTTACAACAGTCCTAATTACAAAGTTTCAACAGTCGTGTGCTAATCATTATTGAGTTACACGTTACGTTTTAGAAAATACGTATGTATGTACAGACGTCACGCCAAAACTAATCAAAATGGATTCAGAGCTGGTAAAAATTGATATTTCCGTTGAAATCTGAAAACCGAAATTTTTCGCGATTTCAATACTTCCTTGTACGCGTACAAGAAAGTAAAAACAGGCAATAAAAATTAATATTTATACTGCATTAAAATTCACTACAGAATGAAAACAACTATGTAATGTATATTAATTTGTTGTAATGTTTTCACTATTATCTGTCCTAGTCTTTTTTACGAGTTTAACGCATGTAATTCTGAAATATAATAAAACTTAATTCGGGTTTATTTCTTTGAAAGTAATGATGTGCATTGTATAGCAGATCGTATGGTGAATAAGTTGCATTGAAGGTCCACTTTCAGTTTAACTTTTATAGACGATTATTTCCTTCATTCCAATACGTTTGTCATGATACATTATCAAGTATTCAGCTTAGTTATGGGATGCCTGGTATTTTATGTTTATTATTCTTGGAAATGGCTATAACTTTTTAGAAATTACCTATATCTGGCGGCTAAGTACTGTTATCTTTATTTATATCAGCGAACATACATATTGCATATTAAACTTGTGTTTTCTTCTGTTACGTCTTTCGTGACTGACAATCTAGTTAAAGACAACCTTTTTTTTTTTTTTTGGATTATCCCTCCCCGGATCGGACCCGCAATTAAGCATTTACACGATCCGGGGAGGATCACAGGATCACAGGATCTGGTATGTCAAGACATGTTTAACATAAACTCTTTAAATTCTGTTTAATTCTGGTAGGTTAAAGATAACCTACCAGAATTAAACAGAATTACGAATAAAAATTTTTCCTCAGCTAATGTAAAAGCATGTTCATTCAAGAACATAATTATTTTATCTGTTGTTTAAATTTTTTGTTAAATTTTACTGATATTCGATTTCAAATATGGTGGCAGTATGCTACTTTAGCTCTAAACTATGATTTTTTTTAATTGAATCATGTCTATTTATTATACTGTTAGTTTATAACTTCATAATTTTAGTGAACAATACGATGGAGATAAAGTTGGGAAAAAAAGAAAATTTTAGTTAAAACGAGTAGGAATTTTAAACAAGTATATAGTTTCTTCACGTACATGTAAAATATAATGCTAATCATCTGACATTTCGTGGAGCACTATGAAGAAACGGCTCAGTTATTACACTCCGTACTCCTTTCGTTACAGTTAAAGTAATTGAAAATTTAACATTTTAATATTGAGTTATTTATTTTTACAGTATTCCCCTTTTCTTGTTCTTACTCTATAATACATAACAGAATAAACGTATTGCCATCTGTAAAATATAATCTATTCCCGGTATTACTTATTTATCAATTTACTGAGATCCTACGAGTCAAAACATCTACAATGGATTGTAGATATAAAATCCTTTATTTCAGTTTATATTAACTTGTGTCTTATAAATAATTTAATCTATGTAATGCGCCAGCTTTAGATGTAAGAAATAGAAAAATTTAATTTTTTTTAAATTTAAATTTAATAATTTCAGATGTTTGTAAAAATCTATCAACCGTATCAAATTATCTTTAAGTTACAATAGAATTTGAATATTAAAAAATCATTCTAGAGAATTATCTGTAATAAATCCTTCTTAAATAGAGCTTCATCTGAAAAAAAAAATTGATAAACGTCTTCTGCATTTATGGCAACGTAAAAGGGCGTTGTACTAAAATAGCTAATTATGTTTGGTAAGGAATTTATATTTTTTATAAGGGTGGTGGCAGGTATAAATATTACCTATTGTATTGAATTTTTTCAACAAAAAGTATGTAATACTTTACATATACATATAAAAACCATTTACCGTTTGTACGCGTACATAACAATAAACGTTACGAAAAAATGGAAAATTTTAAAGGTTTTCATTACGTTCATTTTATTATAAATAAAAAATAATTGAATGTAAGAAAAATTGCGCTGCTAAAATTATTATTTTTTTACAATATCAGAACTTTATAAATGGAAGAAAGTTTACGTACTTTTCATTTTAATTAAAAACATTTTTGCAATCAACTGGGCACTAATAGATTTAAATTTATTCAAAGTGTAAGAAAGGAACTTTTAATCTATCCTAATATTTCAGGTAAGACTGTTGAATTATTAATTATATAAATATTTGACGTTAATAAAAATTAATATTTTAGCAATTTTGTAACTGTCCACTTTATTGAAAAATTTGACTATCGTAACTCACTTTCAAATGAAATAAGTTTAAATGAAGTGTAGCAAAAAATGTGTATATGTAAACTAATAGGCTTGCAAGGAAGTCATGTAGTGTCTACATTAGTCTTTTTTTTTTTTTAGTATTAGAGTAACTTACAGTGTTACTACACTGTACACTTACAGTGTAAGTATTTTTAAATATATTTATCCTATAAATTAATTGTCTAATGTTTTTTTTTTTAAATTAATTTACCACAAACCCTTTTCCAAACAATAACTCACGAATCAATTAATATCTAAAAGTTTATGAATTCGGTGTATAAGAAGGATTTATTCTATTAATTTTTTTTTTTTTATAATCGAATGGCTTGTTGCAAAAATATTGAGGGATATTTTATTTCTAAGTGTTTTTAATTGTACTCTCTGTGTATTTTATTTTTTTAGTATCACTTATTACTATAATATTACAATTTTAAAGCAGATTAAACTACACTAAATGGTTTAACCCAGATTAAAAGTGGCTTGTATTTCTCTTGTACTTTTATATAAAATAGCCTCAATTCCATACATCCACGATAATCCAATCACTTTATTTTATTTGATAACCAATATCGATAGACTTTTATTTAATTTTTATGAGTAGAGACACAGGAGTGTAATAAACTTCTACTTACAAGAGTTTGATATAAATTTAATTATTTCAATCACATTTTAAAAAAAATATATATATATTTCTGTAAATGAGGTATTATAATGGTAGATGGGTTCAGTTAAAAAATTTGATAGATTTTATATTTTTCACTGCATCAAACTTTCAACTCCATAGTTTTTTTATTAAATATAAATTTGTAATTAGATACTATCAAAGGAAAAGTTGTATTTAGAAATGTAGATTTTTTTTTTTTTTGGATGACCCTTTTTTATGCTAAACTATTCTCTTTTGATGATTTTTTACCATGTTTCATGATAATTTAAGGCAGGTTGCCTTAAAATAGGTTACAAGCTAAACCAACAAAATATTATTTAAAAAAATTATAATTGTAATTTTATATTATTTCTTTTGAAAAGGTAAACAGCATAAGCGAAAAAAATAAAAATAAGTGAACTCGTAATGGCAGTAATAATAAGTACAGTATAGTATAGTGTAGTGTAGTATTTATAATTTTCACTGAAAGAAGATATAAACATATATTTCTATATCGTAGATTATATATTTTTTGGCGGGAAAAATTCAGGAACATCTATGTCAATATTCTATTAAACTCTTTTCACAGGAGGGAAAACGAGTTATAAGAAAGGAAGAAAAAGGACTGAGTTCCCATTCAGAATTTTTAAAAATTCCTAAAAATTATTCGCTTTAATTATTTTTCTAATTTTTTTGTTTTTCAAAATGTTTCAAAATTTATTTAAAAAATTATTTTCTTAAATAGAAAAACTGGAGGATGTATATATATTTTAAATACTATTAATATAATTTTAATAATTATTAATAAAAATTTAACCTTCCAGACTTTTGTTAAAAGGTTTTAACCACTCCTGAAATGGAGGGATTCCGGGAAAAGTAGGAAACATTTAAAAGTAAAGAAAAGAGAATGTATCTTATACGCAAGATCTGTTGTCATAAAACGGTTATTGGAATAAAATAATCCATAGAACAGACATAATACGAGTAAATTAAACATTTAGAACTAATTTCTCATTTTTATTCTTAAATTACAATTATCAGCAGTTGCGAAGCAAAAATAATGAAAACTTTCTTTAAGCAACCATATAAAAAGTAAAAGTTTACGGTATAGTAAAGTCTAATTATACCTGTTAAACTGCAGGATAGTTTATGTATATATACTCGTATATATAAATATATACATATAATATATGTATAATATAAGCAAACCGTTTATTTTGAAATTGGACTGCTTACCGTGAAGTAATATTTTTTATTACTTAATAGATGTTATTTTACTTAAAACTAGCATCCCCGTTGCGGCTTCGCCCACTCTATATGGTTTCTTCGGTTTTCCGTCTTAATCAATTTTTTTTATTTTATATTTTTTAGTCAAGTATAGGAGGTAGGTGCTGCACTCACGTTGCACAGATCCTATTTCAGTCATAGTCCACGTTCACAGTCTTGTATAAAGAAAGCGTGTCAAAGCTTAGATACTTTTGTCTACGAGATCTTCAGATTATTTTCATTTTACTTAGGTACGTGTTTGCTTGCGAGATCTCCCAGATAAGCATAAAAAATGTAAAATTTTGTAATATGTATCTTGTCCGCACGGGTAGTCAGCTATTTTCTATATATATAAAGAAGAAAGTCTGTATATTTGTTTGTTCCATAAATGTATCGATACCGGCACCACCTATCGGGTATTGTTTTTGAAAAAAATGTTTCTTTTTACGTAACTAATATATATTTCGAATATGAGCCAAATCGGACCATAAATGGTTATTTGCGTTTCTCGTCGGAAACAGGGGATATTTAGCCGGTCTTGGCTCATTTCATCCTTTCCGTTAGGCAGAGGACTCCAGGGGGTTCTATACCCTGGGCTCCTATATATCCATTAAAATCATTTAAAAAAATATAAATAAATAATCTGAAATTTTTTTTTACTAAATTTAATTTATTTGTATATCGAGAGATATCGTTATCGATATCTATATCTTATTAGAGATATCGTATATCGATTGTAATTTTCTATGTTGATCTTTGTCTATGTCAATGTCGACTTCCTCAAAATTATTATGTGATTAAACTTTTCTAAATATCTGAACCCCAGTGCCATCTAGCGGTCCATTTTTTTCAGAGATTTTTTTCCACATAAGTAACTCATATTCTGAATATGAGCCAAAATCAGACCATAAATACAATTTTTTTAAATATCTTGACCTCAGCGCCTCCTATGAGGTCCAAAATAATTCAGAAACCTTCGCGAGCATGGGCATAACAATTCACCAAATTTTCATCGCATTCGAATGATTGGTTTAGGAATCCATATGGGACAAACAAACAAACCAAACATTCATTTTTATGTATGTAGAAGATTAGTATTCGAGATGTCCATTATAATTTCGGATAATCATCGTTTTAAATGAAAACGCGCATTTAGTTCAAGATTTTTATATCATATAAAATGGTTATTGAATGTTTCCTTAGTAATTTTAATGTACAGGTGGCGCAGTGAAACGGAAAATTTTAAATGTTGATATTGGTAGCCCTGAAGGTGCACCATAAGTGGAAGAAAGCGGTTAACCATAGAAATGTAACGATCATTTATTTGATTAGCAGTAACGGAGTGTGGGATGGTATAGAGCGTGCGGTTACCGAAGGACATTTTACCGACATGGGAAGACAGCTGCACAAAGCTGCTCATAGTGTTTCGACGACACTATGAGATCCCGCAATGCAGTCAAGCTCCTTCTTCACACGCAATCAAAACTTGGGTTAGTAATTTTGAAGATACTGTTTCGGCTCTGAAGAAACCTATTGGGCGTGTATTGTCTGTATGCCAGAAAAAATTGATGCCGTGAAAGCTGTATTGGTAAGGAATCCTCGTCGTTCGGTGCGGAAAATTGCCTCATCAGTGGAGCTCGGACGTCGGATCGTACAAAGAATATTTCATAACCTGAAATTTCATCCTTACATCATTCAAATTATCCAAGAACTGAAACCTAACAATTTTGTATTACGTCTGCAAATTTGTGAAAAACTATTGTCTAAAATTAATGAGAATGCTAACTTTACTGAAAATCTTAAGTGATCTTAAAAAACAAAAGATTTAAGATTAACATACTGCAAAAATAGAAGTTATAGAAGAATCTATTTCAATTTCTCATTACAACGCCCACGTCTTCCAACTTCTTCTAACTTAATATAACTCATGTCCACACACTCCTTACACGTAGAATGTAACAGTTTAGTGTCACTCAAATTTATCTATTTAAAAACTTTTTTCTGAAAAAATTAAGTTACAAAGAGAAAGTTTTAAAAACACCTTTTTGTATTTTTTATGATACCAATTTTTAATACGCTTAGCAAACCCTTTAAACTAAACTTGAGATATTTGTCTCTATTCTCTTATAGCGTTGTTTTTTTATTAATTTATTTTTTAATTGATGGAATATTCATCTAACGAATAAAATACTATGACAACATATCTTAGATTTAACCGTTCATGAAATATTAAAAACAATTCAATCCATGCATTTTCGGTGGTATCTATATAAACAACCAGAATGCTACTATGCTCAGATGATCTCAAAACTTCCAAAACAGAATAACATTTGGGAGACTAGTGTCATTTTTTTCAGGTAGATTTTAAGGATTTTTCTCCTTATTATATAGTACAACATATATAAAATATTTTATTACAGTTTTTATCGTACTATATACTTTGCAATTTGTTATTAGTGAGTAAAAGTAACCTCTTCCCATATCCCAATGACATAAGATTCACATTCAAGCCAAACCGTTCCTGAGACATTTTTAGTGTGATTGGGATCACTAAAGTTCTTTAGTATTTTTTTTTTTTTTAATTTTGGTCGTGGTGGGCTCAGACCGAGGACGCTATTCGTCAAGGGTTAGCTAAGAAGCTAACAGCCTTCTGCCAAGGTTTTGTTAGGCATATATAACCTCTCTATTTATCTGTTTAGCCTCCGGAACTACCGTAAGGTATTACTTCAGAGGATGAATGAGAATGATATGTATGAATGTGAA
>JAAAKQ030124297.1:0-13695 GCA_010016005.3 Zanna intricata | reverse complement strand
TTCATACACATCATCCTCATTCATCCTCTGAAATAATACCTTACGGTAGTTCCGGAGGCTAAACAGATAAAGAGAGACTATAAAAAGCCACAATCAATAACAACTATTATGACTTAATAATAAATTATTTTCTCGAACATGGTACCGCTGATATGTAATTGATTAAATAATATTAACAATTAATACAATCCAGGTTACCAGCACATCGAGATAATCTTTAGATTTATCGGCTTACGTGAAAGCTATCATCAGGAGTTAAAATACTATCAATGTACTGATAGGACCGCTCAGTCATGACTGTTTATACATTTTAATTCATGGTTTTTAATTTTTGACTTTAATATAATATTTTTAACCCCTGATGATGGCTTTTAAGTAAGCCGAAAGATCTAGAGATTATCTCAATGTGCTGGAAAGGTGGATTCACTTAATTTTAAATATTATTTAATGACTTAATAATAATACCATTGACATTTCGGCTGATTGAGCAGCCGACTGAATATCGAATTTCAATTTCGGTTTCGAGTTGTGGCAGAGAAAAATTGAAAATTATATTAATTGAATTCATAAAATTTGTTATTACCAGATTTAACTTTTATTATGTGTAAGATATGAAATAAAATTATGCAGAAGTATCTTATCAAATTTGTACATAGTTTTGAAAAATAAACGCTAAACAACCGGTAAAAGGCTTACTTTATTTCATTGTATGTACTGTAATTTACAATCTAATTACTCCATAAATAATACTTTTTGTTTACAGATATCTTACTTAACAAAAATAAAACAATACTTTATATTTAAAAAAAAATAGATTACTTTTTAAGTATTATGTAGATAAATAATTAAATATTAAAATTATTTTTGTTTATTGCTAAATATGAAAATTATTGTTCACCTTTTTCAACCGACTTTAGCATTAATCCATTTTTTATAAATACGTATTTCCTTTTACTAGTAATATACGCATTTCAACGTTAGTCTCGTAATTAGTTGGAATGATTTTTGTTTTTACATCCTTGTACGAAGTAAAGGAAGTATTGTGATCGCAAAAAACTTTGGTTTGCAGATTTCAACGGAAATATACATTTTGACCATCCCTAAACCCAATTTGACTAGTTCGCCTAATAATTGGTACGTACGTACGTATTTATCTCGCATATCTCAAAAACAATTAGCGGTAGAATGTTGAAATTTTTTATTTAGGATTGTTTTAACATCTAGTTGTGAACCTCCCAATTTGATTATAATTGACTGAACTAAAAGGGTCCAAAAAAGCCCAAAATTCCCAAAAATTTGGATTTTTGACTTTTTCTTAACTGTAGTAATAAGCCGTTATTGAGATTTTTTCAGCGATATATCAAGTGGTACTTGTTTTCATTGGCTCCAGAGTTATAGCCAAATAAAATTTTAAGTAATGAAATATTTGGATCTTATATGGGGAAGGCACATCGGTTTGAATCAGACTTAATCTCTTTTCATTCTTTTTAACTTTTTTTTTTAACTTAAATAAATTGATTTATTAACCCGAGATTGTACAATAAAAAAACAATTAAAAAAATCGGAAGTTATTAGTGAAATAAAATGTTATGAACTTTTAAAAATGTGTGTATGTAATTAAATAGTCATTATTAGATATGTATATGTAACATATTTGGTGAAACAACTGATTTTTTAATATTAATTGAAAATTATAATTTACAAACGTAATATTTTTGGATTTTTGTACAAGGAAATCATGCAGTGTCCATATCAGATTTTTAATTTTAATAAATTAAAAACTCATTCAAATTCTATACCCTGTTGAAATATTTGTCAGATGTTAATTATTTAAATTATGTTTAAGGCTTATTATATTAAAATAAGTTAGTTTTTAGGTATTATGATAATTATGTGTGTCATTAGAATAAACTTATTTGCTAGACTTTTTTTATAATTTTCAAAATAATAATTAAGCAACGCTTCGTTACCAAAAGAATTTTTATGTTTTAATACAATTTTTTCCCACTCTGTCCATATCTTTTACTTTTATGTACAAATTTGAATATTTTATCTTATTTTATAACAATATTAAATTGTATACTTTACCTCTTTTTTATATGTTATAGATTGTGTTAAGAAATATCACAAAATTTTAAAGAGAAATTAGCCCAAAATTCTACATTTAAAATTAATTATTTAATATAAAACATCTGGTGTGGACAATTCAAAAATAATACATTCTAAATTATAACTTTCAACTAATATTAGATAATCAGATGTTTCACCAAATCTATTACATATACGCGTATATATTAATGCCTATTAAATTACATATACACATTTTTAAAAGTCCATAAAATTTTATTTCATTAATAACTTCTGATTTTTTTCCATTTTTTTTATTTTTATTTTTTTATTGTTATTATTAAATTATTATTTATTAAAAATTTTTTTTACAATCACGGGTTAATAATTATTAATAAATAAATATATTTAAATTTTAAAAAAGTGATAAAAATAAATTAAAAATAAAAACTTAAAATAAATAAAAAATAAGATGAGTCTAATTCGAACCGATGTGCCTTCTTTTGTAAGATCCAAATATTTCATTAATTAAAACTTTATTTAGCTATTACTCTGGATCCAACGAAAAGAAGTAACACTTATGATATATAGTGGGGCTTATTACTTCAGTTAAGATAAAATCCAAAACAAAATTTTTTGGATTACAACAGTCCTAAATCCAAAATTTCAACATCCCACTGCTAATTGTTTTTGGGTTGTGCGAGATACGTATGTACGTACAGATTTTAGCCCGAAACTAGTCAAAATGGATTCAGGGATGGTCAAAATTGATATTTCCGATGAAATCTGAAACCGAAATTTTTCACAATCATAATAATTCCTTTACTTCGTACACGGAAGTAAAAAAGAACATTAATACAATTGTTAAAAAGACAACTAAGAAAAATTGATTATACTTATTAAAACATGAAAAATTAAAGTAAATTTGATTAATGAATCAATAAGTTTTAATACTGAAGTATTGTTTAACTTTTTTTTGTCAGTAATAAAATATAAAATTTAATGAATAATCTTGAATGAAAAATAATTCAAAATTTATTATAATTAAGCGAATATTTGTTAACGCAAGAAATATTAAAAATAATCTCCTCTGTATTTGTTAAAAATAATTGTTCAACTTATCCAAATGTTTCTTTAAAATATACACTCGTATATTACAAAAAGTAAATGGATTTATTTTTTATACAGAATTAAATTAATATTAAATCGATTTATGTTATTTAAAAAAAAAGCGGAAGAGATAATACAATTTTTTTACACCGATCACAGTACCAACACATTAGAATAGTTTTTCTTGCTAACCTTTTAGCTTTCCAATATTCCCTCATTCTTTCACTGTGCCGTTTCCTTCTTTCTTCCAACAATTTAGGTAAACGCATTCTCCTTTTTTGAATTCTAAAACCCTTTCCTAAGCGTTCTTCTGTCTTTTAAAACCGCCACGTTTATACTTGCTGTCCTGTAATTTGCTTGAACATTTTGGTAAGACATCCATAGAATGCCAGTCTTCGCTTACCTGACTCTATCTAACTCCGTAAAGTTTCTCATTTTTCTTTAATTTCCAATCATCGTTAATTTTTCTGGGTCCTAGTATTTTCCTTTGTATCCATCTTTCAGCAAGTCTCAGTTTATTTGTTTCCTCTCGGTTCAGAGCTATACATTCTACCGCGTATAAAACTCCTGGTCAGATAGTTGTTGTATAGCGCCTGATCTTGCCCATCCTTGAGATTCGTTTCTTACTATACACTCCTTTATTAGACCATAGGATTTTAAAATCTTATTGATCCTGGCGGTGTTTGCTTACTTGCCGACTGAATTTGGTCAGACAACACCACCAATAAATTTGCTCATTTTCTTAATTCTTACGAGCTCTGTCCGTAACAGTTTTTGTGTATTCTTAATACTTGCCATGTGGCAGCCTTTCATCCGGAGGTCCCGGGTTCGAATCCCGGACAGGCATGGCATATTTCACACACGCTACAATTCATTCAACCCATCCTCTGAAGATATACCCTAACGGTGCTTCCGGAGGTTAAACAAAAAAAAAAAAATAAAAAAATACTTGCCATACAGTCTGTTTTTTCTACGGAAATTTTTTATAAGAAATATATATAATTTATTTTTTTATTTAACCTACTTCACTTATCCAAATAAGTTAAACTTATGTATAAAGTTAACTTATAAATAAAACTTAAGTTAAAGTAAACTTATCTATAAATAAGTTACGGCAATTTTATTTTCTTAAAGAAACGTCTTTTCTTCACATTTTAATCGTAATTAGTTTTTTGTGTTCTTAATCAGCTTGCTGTAATATGAGTCAGTGTAAATAAATAAATAAACCTTTTATTCTCATTGGTTTATAATAATATATTACACAGATCATTTCAGGAATGGGTAGATACATTACTCTACGGATAAAAAAAGGAACTGCTCCAAAAGTTGCCTGAATTGATCAAGATGAAACGGTGGAAACTTGGAAACGGTGGTAAACTTTTCATCAGTAAGCAGAACACCAATTTCCGTTTTAAGCAAAACACCAATTTCCATTTCGAAGAAAAAAAAAATGATAAAATTGTTGCACATTCTGTTTCTCATTCTTCTTCGATACTGAAACCTTAGTTGTTCGAATCGATAAAAGCAACCAGGAAAAGGTTTACTGTCTGTGTGTTCGATGAACTTTTACAAAAAAAGACATGACATTCTCGGACTAATTCCATGCCACCCAGATTTAAATTCCATAGTTTTGGTTTGGTCAGAAGTTAAAGGATACATAGCAAGTCATATCATAACATTTGATATCAAAGATGTTCAAAGGTTATGTGGAAACAAAGTGGCCGATATGAATAAAAAAAACGGTCCCTTTCGGAAGGCCGAGGTAGATTTCCACCGGTGCTAAATAGGGGATAAAAAAAATTTCCTCCTTAAAGTTAAGAAAAACTTCAAATATACTCAATACCAAAACGGATGCATGTGAAAAAAATGTTCAAATGTTTAGCATACAAGTCCCATCTTCTTACAATTCCAGCAACATTTTAGTCATCCCTTGTCGTAAGGGTCGGTCATATCAAAAATTGTTTCACACAAAAGTTTTAGGTAATGTTTAAAGGACTAACGACTACTTTAAACCGATTGGATACCGAGCCTATTTACGTTTTGATATTTTTTTTTTGTCTTCGAAATCCAATTTTTCCACTCCATGGGCCAGTGGTTGGTGATATCAAAAAACTCTATTTTTATAAATTTTAGTCTCTTATACAAAGAATAGTAGGAACTTTAAACGAATTCGATATTTCACTTAATAAGAAAGATATAGCGATATTTGTTTTTTCGGCAAAAACCCACTATTGAACAGTAATAAAATAGGATGGAATTATACCGCGCTCTTCTAGAGCGAATTGAAACTGATCCTGATTCTCTAAAAAATATCATTACTGGGGATGAATCTTGGATATTTGAGTACGACCCAGAAACAAAACGCCAGAGCAAGCAGTGGCACACTTCAAACTCACCACGTCCAAAAAATGAGCAAATAAAAACCGTACTAATTTGTTCCTTTGATAGTTATGGAATTGTCCACAAGGAGTTTTGCCTACAGAACAGATCGTAAATCAATATATTTACCGAAAAATTCTTGAAATACTGCGAAAAAGAATTCCCCGCTTGAGACCAGCTGATGCTGGTCAAAGACAACTGGATGCTGCATTATGACAATGCACCTTTTCACATTTCATTCTCAATTAAAAGTTTTTGGAAAAGAAAAACATTCCTGTACTCCCTTAACCATCTTATTTACCTGACGAATCCCTGCGATATCTTTGAATAGTTCCCAAGGGAACTATTTCAAAGATGTAGAGTCCATGTTTAAGTGTTTTCCCTGATTGTAAATAAAAATTTTTTTGGGACCCAGTCTCATTACTTAATTTAAACACACCTCGTGTATATATATAGTAGAAGTTTTTAAACTTTTGACTGAACAAATATACGTTCTGTAAGTGTTTAAAATGTCTTATATTATACTCAATAAATAAAGTTATAAAAGTAACCACGTGTAAGTGTTGAATAGTAGTTATATATGTAAATGAAGATAAATCAGAAAACATAAAAAGTAAGAATGTTTCTTTAATTCTGTACTTGGCGGATTTGCTGGAAAAAAATCAATATATATAGTTAAAAAAAAAATATATATATATATATAAAACCTCACTAACATTTCTACGACGCATATTGTTTAATTCATGTTAATTCTTATTTGTATAACATTTTTATTAATTATTCATGACCCATAAACTTCTATAAGAAAATCAAATCCAAACGATCTTTTTGAAGATAGATGAATATATACAAAAGGAAAACCAACGCCTCCTGACATAATATTTGCGGTACCTCCTGTTCCATCTGTTTTTTGGTCCATAATCCGTATATAGGTTATAATTTCTCCTTTCGTTGTTTGAGACGGTAATGGGTAATGAACGTCTGATGATACGATTTTTAAAAATTTACCTAGTTGCCAGGCGTGATCCATGAAAAGTAATCTGAAAAGAAAATTATGCATAAGACAAAAACGTTACAGATAAACTTAATAAGAATCACAATCAACAAATACATATTTACTCAAATAATGTTTACATTGAATTTATTGACTTGCTATTTGATTAGATTTTATGAAAAGTGTATATAAAAACAGAGTAATTTGTCGTTTTTAATAATATTTACACAATATATACTCGTATCTTATCAGTTGTTTGATTTCACACGCTAACGCGCGTACACACACACACACACACACGAACAAAATGGTACAACAGCACATAATATTTTTGTCCTCAATACTGTTTGTTTTTTAGCCCACCTGACTATCTAGTGATTAACTCGTCCTCGAAAATCAATTGTTTTACTGCTGATTTTCGAAGTCGAACATTTTGAGGTTCGAATCCTAATAAACTCTAATTGCTTCTAGAATGATTTGAATACTAGACGGTGGATACCGTGTACTTAGGTGTTGAGATTCAATTAACCACCCTTCTCAAGAATGTTCGGATTTACTCTAAACAAGGTTACTCCTCATTCACATGTCAAACATATCATCCTCATCTCACTGGGCCTCAGAGAGGTTGCTCATTATTCGCTAATTGAACAGATTGCAATGTATACATTGGGAATTTTTTTTTTCTGTAATAAGCACTGTAGTATAACTTGCCGGTTGACTTTACTTTGATAATATGTCATCAAAAAAGTCGGAAAAAAATTTATTACGCATTAAATATCAATCTTTTCTGCGTAAAATTAAAGGGAAAAAATCACTCTCACGTCTTTTCCCAATTCCTTTTTATTGGTGTAAAAATAGGAAATATCTGTAGAAAACACATGACTTCCTTGTACTAAAAACATACCTTATAACAACATACCTTGTTCCTTGTATTAAATTACATACATACATTTTTAAAAGTACATAAAATTTTATTTCATTAATAACTTCTGTTATTTTTTCGCATTTTTTTTTTATTGTTATTGTTGAATTATTATTTACCGTAAACATTGCTTTACAATCAGAGGTTAATAATTATTAATAAATCTATAAAATTGAATTAGAAAAAGAAGTTTAAAAAAAGGAGATGACCTGTGATCGAACCGATGTGCCTTCCCTTATAAGGTGCAACTATTTCATTGATTCAACTTTTATTCGGTTATTACTGTGTAAGCAATGAAAATAAGTACCATTTATGATATATCGTTGAAAAGCTGTCAATGAGGACTTATGACTACAGTTAAGAAAAAGCCCAAAATTCAAATCTTTTCGGATTTTGGGCTTTTTTGGACACTTTTGGTTTAGTCGATGGTAAAAAAAAGGGGAGGTGCACAACTAAATGTTACAACAGTCCTAAATCCAAAATTTCAGCATCGTATGGCTAATCATTTTTGAGTTGTGCGAGATATGTACGTACGTACAGAGTCACGCCCAAACTAGTCAAAATGAATTCAGGGATGGTCAAAACGGTTATTTCTTTTTAAATCTAAAAATTGAAATTTTTTGCGATCATAATATTTCATTTACTTCGTACAAGGAAGTAATAATATACTATTACTAGCATAACAGTCAGTGACAACAAATGAAATATAATTTTATTATTTTGAAAATAATATCTGAAAAATTGAGCAAATTAAGCAATTAAATGAAATATTCGTACCTGTCACCAAATCTTCTTTGACCAAATATGTAATTATGGGTGTAATTGATGTGATGAAGCCATTGAGACCAAGATGGATGCGGTATATTGTCCCCAAACCAATGGTGATCGGCACCGTTATTAAACGGCGATGGGTTAAAATTTAATTCAGATAAGATAATGAACCATAAACCAGTCGCTGTTAGAAACAAACCTAATATACAAAAAACGGTTTTTGAATACATGTCTTTATTCTAATTACCTTAAAATATTACTAAAATAACTTTGATAATTTTAACATATTGACAAAATTATTAGTCGTAAATAATATTATTTAATTATTTACTTTATTTATTTTAATAATGATAAGAATAAAATAATAACGGAACTGTTTCAGAAGCAGAGCTTTAAGTTATCTAATATTATTTCTATTATTATTATTATTTTCATATAACCTTTACTGGTGACGGAATTGTAATTATTCAGATAATTTAAAATATGTTGAACTGTACATTAATACTGATAAACAATTTATGATTTATAATATTAATTTAATTAACTTTTTCTTGATCACCTGTTCGATAGGGAAAGGTATTGTTCCTTAAAAGGAAATTGTGATTTCGCAAACATGTTCGAGGGTAACATAAATATTTGATTTAAAATGGTACAATATTTATATCATAATCATCATCATCCTATAGTTATCTGATATGAAGCCCGTCCTTGCACCACGTCTATCTTCCATCTATTAATCGATCCTTCTCTCATGATATGTCCCAACCTATTAGCGTTCCTACTCTGACCTGTTCTGATTAATCTTCTATACACGTTTACTCCTTTCATTATTTCTTAATTTTTCACTCTATCGACTTGTAACCTATCCTCTCTTTTTCTGTTTACTCTCTGGAACTACCGTACGGTATTACTACAGAGGATGAATGAGAATGATAGCTATGAATGAGAATGAAGTGTAGTCTTGTACAATCTCAGGTCGACCACTCCTGAGAAGTGTGATTAATTGAAACCCAACCATCAAAAAACACCGGTATCCAAGGTCTAGTATTCAAATCTGCTTAAAAATAACTTACAACCTTTACTAGAATTAGAACCTTAGAACTCTCGACTTCGGAATCAGCTGATTTCGTATTAACCACTAGACCAGCCCGGTGGGAAACCAATCGACTTAAAATCTGTAATCTCTTTTATTTTCATATTTCAAATGCAAACAGTTTTTCATTCTCCTTTTACTTTAGTGTTCCTTTTTCACATATATACGTAATTCCAAATATAGGATAGTTTATTTTACAACCGCCGTTAGGTATATCTTGAGAAGATGAATGAATTTCAACGTGTTTGAAAAATGTCATATCTTACTGGGATTCGAACACGGGAACTCCGGATGAAAGGCGAGACGATACCACTCGCGCCACGGAGGCCGGCATAGGATAGTTGATTGGCTAAGACATACCGAAAAGGATTATATAAAACAGTACTAGAATAATCAGTAAAAGGTACAAAAATAGAAAGGTCTAAAATACTATGAATTACAGATAATTTAAAAGGACATGTGAGATATTAGGATCTTAAAAGTAAAAAAAAAGGATTAGAGGAAAATCGAGATTGATTAGGTACAAGGGACCTGGCTCATGGTAAGTAATCATATAATAATGGTATAATAAGATTTTTTTATTGTAATCCCGAAAAATTTCAGTTTTCAGATTTCAACTGAAATATTCACTCCCTGAATCCATTTTGACTAGTTCCGGGGTGACGTCTGTACGTACGTATCTCACATAACTCAAAATCGATTAGCTGTAGGATGTTGAAATTTTGGATTTAGGACTGTTGTAACCTCTAATTGTACAATTCCTCTTTTCGTTGCAATCAACCGGACCAAACGTGTCCAAAAACGGCCCAAAATCCAAAAAATTTGGATTTTGACTTTTATAACTGCAATAATAAGCCCTCATTGTGCGTTTTTCAACGATATATTATAAATAGTACTTATATTCATTGGTTCCAGAGTTATAACCAAATGAAATTTTAATAATATATTATTTTTAAATGAATTATATCTTAAAAGGGAAAGGCACATCGGTTCGAATCAAACTTCATCTGCTTTTTCCTTTTTTTAAACTTTTTTTTTAATTTAAATATATTGACCTATTAATAATTATTAAGGCGTGACTGTAAAAAAGAATTTTAATAAATAATAATTCAATAATAACAATTAAAAAAAAAATATTTCTGTATATGTAATAGATTCGATAAAACATCTGATTATTTAATATTAATTGAAATTTATAATTTAAAATCGTATTATTTTTTGATTTTGTAGAAGGAAGTCATGTAGTGACCACATCAGATTTTTTTCTTCCTGTTTTATATATTAATAATTAAAATTCTAAAAAAAAAAGTAAATGGTAAAATACTCAGAATTCATTTATTGAAACTGATGACGAAAGTTTTATAACTTATTCATATTTCTAATCGATTAGCTTTTTTCCATTATACTTATAAACAATTCCTTAAATAATCCTAGTAGATCCTTAAATAATTCACTCTTCTTACTTTGTATAATTCGTTTTATTTATTTAAAGCACGCTTAGGATATTTATTGAATATGTTTGTAAACCTTGATAGTCGGATTTATTTCCTGAAAGCTTAACAAGTAAAAGGAAAAGGAAGATAAGGGTGAATATAATAAAGGACATCGTGGATAAGGTAGGGGATAAAATGAGTGAGAGTGAGGCGGTTAGTTGATTAATGGTAACCTACTAGTCACAAGAACATTCTTGCAGGCCACACGCAACTAACCCCTTGCGCTTGCATTTCTCCATCCATCTCGTAGTAAGTTAATTGCTGTCGTAGCTGAACATTGAACATACAGCCGGTTTAGGTTAGGTTGCAACCGCTGCATGCAGACTGTATATAAATCAGTCATATGACATACAGTAATTACCTCGATTAAAATTCCGTATAAAGATTTATTGTATAATACGTAATGATATTATCTTTATTACTCTTTCTTACTTAGCTATATATACTACCTGAAATATACTTAGTTTAAGGTAAATGAAATTAAATCGATAAAACTATTGACTTGTCAAATAATTATTTACATTACCGGTTTTATTTATTAATAATATTAACGACGTTTTATTGTAATTTTGGAAATATTTTTAAGAGTTTTACTCGCTCCTTCAAAATAAAAAAATATATATTGATAAAAATGATTAAGTTCGCTGACAATCTTAGAATAAAAGTGAGTCGCTTTCCTTTTTCATTCCGTTTACTGTTTGACAAATGACTGTATTATAGCAAATGAAAAAATAATGTTTTTGAACACTATTCGGTTGATTTTCTCTTTCTGTGTTAATCTTTTAACATCAACAACATAATTACTGCATATTATAGTGTAAATTATATTACTCCTTTTTTCTATTTCATTTATTATCTTTGTCTTCCTCTACAGTGTTTACCGCTTACACATCCCTCTATAACCACATAAACTAAACTCGATTGTCTTGATATACAATCGACTAAGCTCTGTCATCTTTTGATGTGAAACGTCTTTAAAATCACACCGAAACGAGCAAAACAAGTTTGTAGCGTAACGAAAAGGACTATATCGTCCTGCCTTAATAACTCCCTAACTATTAGTCACAGAGACGTAAATGCGGTGACATATTATAACTAACATGGTTAGCTCGCTGATACGACTATGAGTTTGCGTTACTGTCAATCGGGTTGACGGGGAGGGGACACAGCGCAGATCGGCCAAAAGTAGCGCTATCGCTCATTTTTATTCAGTGTAGCTCACGACTTAAATGTGACAGCGTGGTGATTCGTGTGTTTGTATTTATAGTTTGTCAAGATAGATCAATTTAAGTAATAATAAGTGAATTTTTGATAATATTTACGTGTAAAAAGTATAAAAATTTAATACATCAGCCTCAGCCAAAAGCCGGCCGCAAAAGCCAGCCGGAAATTTAAATTATGCATATCATTGGAAAAGGAGGTTATGGGCCACATACAGGTATCCCAGTATCCGGTGCCGAGCGATGTGTCGGGAGCATCGCAAAGTTGGCATGGAAGTGAACAACGCCGACGGCGCGAGCACCTCTACCGCTGTTGTCCCCGAACTAATGGACATAACAAGTGAACATATCACTCATACATCTGTCGAAGACATCCCCAGGCTTATAGATATCAACATCAATCGAGTTCATGCGATGTAGGACCATTGGAGTGCAGCGGACAAACGCTTCAAAACGGTATTTGAAAACAATCTGTCTGGTGTATCTTGCAGCGTTTGAGATCGACTTTGGTTCGACAGAAATTTAAAGCAGGCGAAAGCTCGCGACATTCCTCTTCTTCAGACTAAATGAACAAAAAATTTTCCATTAGATACTTTCAGTTTTGTTCAAATAATACGATGGTCGCTCTCTCATTTAATCTACAAATAAGTTGGTCGGTTTGTAGCTTGGAGGAACATCATCCAAGATCTGTAACGTTTCACGTTAAACCAACGGCTGTGCGCCTCGACACAGCCCCACCCGATTTTTACTAGATACATTTTTTTTCGTAGGAGGAGGAAAAAGCTCTACCAGCCACCATCTGTCCGCCCAGATTGTAGTGTCGGGCTCTCACCGACTAAAATACCTCCCCCTGTTCTTCCCAGGGGCGGCTGGAATCACCTCTCGGCATAACATCGGCCAGCCCTGGGAGTCGTGGCAGCAGATTAACCTACCGTTGCCCTTCCTGCTTGGGCTCCTGCAGCAGAGCCCCCCTTCGGGGTTCTCTAGGGATCGTTAGAGCGTGACGACTCCACGCTTTTGGGAAGCCGACGCGTTCCTCCACCTAGAGACTGCCCGTCCCGCCAGACTAGCCTGACCTAAGACGCATAAAAGCACTAAATTCGCATTTAGAAATGCGCGAGTGCCCCTTCCCCACCTCTCATACCTCTTATACCTTGGGGCCCAAATGCGTCACAGAAGTACCCCGATCCAGAACACTCTTCTGTGTGTTCCAGAACGAGGTATACTCAGCAACCAGGCTGCCTCCCGTTCCCTGAGCGTCGCCACGTTTCGTCCCGTCTTCTTTTTTTTATATATATAGAAACGCGCCTTTATTCCCTCTAAAATACCCTAATCCTTAACATGTTTTCCTCCTGGTAACCCTCCTTGCCTAAAACTAAATAAGCCTAACTTGCGCCTACTACCCTCTAATGTGTGTTTTTTTTCTATATATATATATATATATACTGTATATACAGAGTATATATATTCAGGAGGATAGGGCAATACTTTGACAACTCATTCTAGAGGCTAAAAATGAGAAAAAAGTTCATACAAACATAGTTCATAGAAACAGTTTCACTTTTTTTAACAGACTTGATTTTTATACACTGTAAAATGAATACAAAATTACACTTCTTAACAGTTTTCTGAAATTTTTACGATAA
>JAAAKQ030124285.1:11156-24419 GCA_010016005.3 Zanna intricata | reverse complement strand
ATAAGACTTAAGGATGAATATATCAGAATGTGCATGGGCTGCATATACTGTAAACATTTTTTGTATTGGTATTAGGAACCACATAGTTGTGATGAAGACAGTATTTAATGAGTGGATGGAATATATATTGTGCAGTTAGGGATTATGTGAAATTGATAAAGAACATGGTGGTGTTCGTGTTTTGCTGCCTATTTGGACATTGATTCAGAGTTGCAGAAGGAAGATCTTAAAACTTATTGCAGATGTGTGTGGGTGGAAATTAAAACCAAGGACGGCTGTAATTTTTTAATAGAAAATCACTACTTCAGCCCAGATATCCATTCATATATATTGAGAATACTTTGATTGTTGGAAGAAGTAATACCTTATACAAGTCGAATTTTGATGATGGGTGATTTTAATGTCCCAAACGTAGATTGGAAATCTGCTAAAATATATTTTGATGTACCTTACTACGTTCAGAGAAAAGCAACAGTAATGTATGGATGATCTAAACTCGTGTCAGTATAACGACTATGAACCAAGAAAAGGAAAATCAATTCTTGACCTTGCCCTTTCAAATACAGATGTCTCTGAGGATCTTGAAGATGTTGGACTGGTAGCTGTTGATGCTTCACATGATCCTCTGGTAAATGTTGTACATTTTGAAAACTAGTTACTTATGGTGCAAGAGAAATATTGGATTATAAGAGAGAAGACTATTATGGGTTATATAACTTTGTGAAACATTTTGACTGGGCTGAGGGTTGTAATGTTGTTTCTGTGAATGAGATACAGACATTTTTTCAGAATTACTTTGTAATGACTTAGAGATGCATATTCCCAAGAGAAAAGTTCAAATAAACAAAAGTAAATACCCTTCCGGGTTCTCTGCAGAATTGATTAAGTGCTTGAAGAAGAAAAAAAAAATTTGAAGTTCAAGAGAAGAGGAGGGAAAATGGTTATACAATCTTTGTGGAGTTGAGAAAGAAAGTAAAAAAGTTGCTAAATACTTCAGAGCTGCGCTGATAAAGTAGAAAATGAAGTTTGTATTCAAATATGTCAACTCCTTTTTGAAAGAAGCGAGATGTGTTTGCCAGGTAATAACACTTGACAACTGTGGAATAACAATTGACAAGAAAGAAATAAGTAATGAATTTAGAAGATTTTTTTTGAGTCAGTTTACCAAGCAGAGACATTGGATACTAATTCTGTGGGTGAAGGAATGTAATGGGATATTGACATAGTGAAATTCAGTGTTAATGATGTAATTAAGACATTTAATTAGAGTTATCAGTTATAATATTCCACCTTATATAATTAAAAGTTACTGTGAGTTAATAGCACCTGCTCTTATGTACATTTTTAACATGAGTTGTCAGAATCGTACCTTTCCGGAAAGCTGGAAATTAACAATATTTTTGTTGTTTTCAAAGAATATTAACAATGTGATTTTCACAGTGTTAATATTTATCGGCCAGTATCTGTAGTGTATATTACTTCTAAAATATTTGAGAAGATTACCCACAGACATTTGTATGACAAACTGAGTTGTGCCATTGTTAACAGTCAGTAGGTCATGAGTAATACTTCAAGGTTTTTAAATGTCCTACAATACTTGATTCTACATTAAGTCATTCAACTTTCCTATTTAGAGTAGGTACTCTTTTGTAGAAATCAGGGTGGCTATATTAGGTGTTATGGAAGCTATAAAAAAAATCTGCTAAAACATAAAGCTTGTTAGTTTAGAGAAAACAAGTGTAATTATATGAAATAAACCTGATAAGCTGCTAAGCTTTAAAAAGTAGTAATAATAATAATATAAAGTCTTCCAAATCTAGTACTTAAAAAATAAACTATATGTCATAATTACCAATGAATAATAGTAATAATAATAATAATATTATAATAACAATGATAATAGTATTAAATAATAGTACTTAATAAGGTACAATATACATATATAATTTTTGTTTAAATGGCTTAAATTCTTTTTAAAATCCTTTACTTACTTTCCATTTATGCTCACTGTAAACTCTGTCAAGCTTATTAAAGAAAACAATATCATTATTGAATCAGAAATTTTTTATGCATTTAACCATAACATAAAAGGCAAATAAAAAGCAGGTCTCCATCTAATGATTTATTCATTTATTTCTTCCCTGAAGATGATTAATACTTGTATTACATTTTATATTTTTAAATGTATGAAAAATACATACACAGATTTACTCTAAAAAACACTAATAATAATGATCAACCTTACAAATTATACATTGATTATTTGGCTTGACAATTACTACTTTTTTGATAACAATAAACTTGCTTTGCTTCTGTATTATTGGTGATGTACATAGTTAGGTAATGGATCTTATGTTTCAATAAACAAACAATAACAGTTGAGAAAATTAAATATTAAAAATTCAACCAATGTTTCTTTACCAACAAAAATAAATACTCTTTATATGTTATGATTATGTTTCTTTGACATCTATTTGATTTAGACTGTATGCATCACATCATAATTTGTATAATGATCATTTGTAAAAATATATTTAATAATTTTAAAGTTTTATTGATTTAAATACTTCAACATTTGCATTTGTATCATATCCATATTACATTAATAATTATATTATAAGTGATTATATAGTTCATAGCATAAGTAAATGAAGAGGAATGACATATATTGATAAATTAGTTCTCACTTGCAACAAAAACATCATAATACAGATATTAACAATATGAATAATGAATACAAAAACATCATTGGACAGATGTTAGTGTGGCTGTACCAACAAACAATATAATACTGATGTTATCTCAGTTAATTGATTGCTAATATTTGAAGTTTGTTATCAAACTAATAAGTATGCTAGTTTTAATAAATATGTAATGTGTTGAAGTTAACATGAATTCAGATTAGCTGTATCAAGAAAAATGGGGAGGTTGGTAAGAAATAAGTATGAATGCAATATAATTTATACTAGTAGACAGGAGGATTTTTAAAAAGTTGTCTAATTATTAATTTTTAATAAGTGAGATAATTAAAAAAATTACTCGACCTTAAAAAAAATATCAGTAAATATTTACATGTAACCATTAAAAAATAGTTAAAAGCAAAATATGATAATTTAAACAAATTTTTCTCACCTGAAAATTTAATCCATACAAACTGTCCATTAAAGGTACTAGACTTACACCCTCAGTACATAGTTTAATATCCCTTGAGATAAGTGGACATTCAGGAACTGGTTTTAATCCAGCTAACTGGGCCAATGTTGGAAAGAGATCCACTAACTCTACTAATGAATGTGAGTTGATTTGTTTTTTTCTGTGAATGTTTCTGTACTGTGGCACATTTATCATAAATGGAACATTTACAGCAACTTCAAAATTACTAAATTTTGACCACTCACTATGCTCACCTAAGGACCAACCTGTAAATATAAGACAGATATTACTTATTACTGTGAAATAAATATATTTTAAAACATTAAATCTAGTTTAAAAAAAAGTTGTTATTTAAATATGTAATAATTGCTCTTTAGTTTTTGTTCATTTATTAGTAAATGCCTTACCATGATCTCCTATTAAAACTATAGTAGTATCTTCATAAAGGTCTTCTTCCAGTAAAGTTAAAACTAACTGACCAATTAAATCGTCCACGTAGGTTATAGCTGCATAATAACTTTGTATAATTAATTTTGCCCATGCATCTGTAACATAAAAAGTAAAATAATGTTACAAAAATATAACTCTATTAATTTAAAAAAAGAGAAATGTGATAACTGGCCATGTATTTTTATATAGCAACTTTTTTTTTTTGTGTAGTCACGAATATTTTTTAAGATTTTGTATTAAGAAATAAGCTGTCTCTGCCTCCTGGGGTTTCAGTCAATTTAGCAGTGATTTTCAACAATTGACTGTTCTTGAATCTTTGAGGAGAAATCCACTTCTTATGGTGAAAAAACACATGAAAGTCACTAGATGCCGGGAAGATGATTTTCCATCAAAACTGTTGAAACTTCTGAACATTGCGGTGGCACTTTGCCATGAAAGAAACAAATTTCTGCAAATCAGCATCACATACTGGTGGTTCATAGTGTTTTATCTCAGTTATGAAAGAAATTCATTGCATTTAATTTCATTACATTTCTGCTGAGTTTGTCTTGGCTCTATAAAATCCAACAAATATCAGCAAATAAAGATTATAGAGATTGGGTTTACTTGAATATTTTTAGCTTTGGTGAAATTGCCCACCAAGTTGGTCTAGTGGTTAATGCGACATAAATCAGCTGATTTCAAAGTCGAGAGTTCTAAAATCCAAGTAAAAGTAGCTACTTTTATACGGATTTGAATACTAGATTATGGATACCAGTGCTCTTTGGTGGTTGGGTTTCAATTAATCACAATTCTCAGGAGTGGTTGATCTGAGACCCTACAAGACTACACTTCATTCACATCAACAAATATCCTCATTCATCCTCTGAAGTTATACCTTATAGCAGTTCCGGAGGTTAAACAGAAAAAACAGAGAGCTTTGGTGAAATTAAATGACATTCTACAGGCTTGTAACAGACAAAGATTTTAAAAATACATGTTTCAAATCAGTGACAATATGGAAAAAATATTGTCTTTCTCTTCTAAACAGGAGATAAAAATGTCCATGTAAATTCATCTTGTGTGTGCTTTACAACAGCTTAGTTGATTAGAAAACTGTTACTGTAACAGTTTTCTTTATTTTCCATATATTCTACGGTAAAAACTTGAAACCATGAAAAACAGATTTTCTAAAAATTTTAGATTCAGTTGTTTTTTTTACTTCCTGCACAAAAAAAAAACTAAAGTTTTTCAACCTTTGCGAATATTTGTTTTAATTCATGTGCTTTACTTATTACTAAAGGTCCATCAATTTCATTCAACTCATGGTGAATATTCACAACATGAAGATTTTTCTGATGTAATTGCAGACCAGAAACTTCACAATTCCATGACTTTTTATCAACATACTAATTCTCACAGGAAAAAATAACAGACTGCTTATAAAATGGCTGGTAGCTAACTAATGAACCAGTTGAAGCTACTGCACAAGATTAATCTGATTTATTATTGCCTCAATCTCAATATCTCATATTAACTATATTGATCTAACTACTTGAATCATTTGACATCTAACTTAATTTAAATGTCCCTTTAATTGTTTCTAACAAGATATTCTACAAAGTTAAAAATATCACAGCAGAAGTTTTAATACAAAGAGCAGCAGTAAAGAGGATATAGTTATTACCTGGCTCTGTCTTGTTTGCTTTAAGAATCTAGCAGTTGATACGATGTACTACTTTCATAATGGAAAACCACATTTCAAGGAAGCTATTTTATTCATTGCATTGAATTTTAACAAAGAAACTGACATATTGTTCTCTGATATTTTTTATTATCTAATGTTACTACTGTTGAATAGTGTTATAACTAATTAAATTATATCAGTATATGTATTCTAATGAAGAGAGTGTATGGATATATTAAAACTAAAGTGTATGGAAACTGTATTCATGAGTTTGTTTAGAAGTATATTTCTATCTTTTTTTATTCACTCTGAAAAGCAGACAAATGGTTTAAATTTAATCATGCCTATCACTATATTATTTATTTGTGCATCCAAATGAAAGAATTTGCTTTACTTCTTTTAACAAATATATATTACAAAATTTTTTTATTTATTGAGATATTAGTTCTGTATTCTGTTGTTGACAGTTCATTTGATTAATCTAGTAGTGGTGATAACACTAAAAAATAATTCTCATTTTGTAAAGTCTTTTAAAACATTACAGTATTTGTGATCAAACATTTAAAACTTTACCAAACCATAGTAAAGAATTAAACACATATATAATGATACTAAAGATTGTGATAGGAAGTTTTTTATGAGTGCTATAAATCACCACTTTTTTTATAAGATGTTTTCATTTGTATGAATAAACCCATAATATAAATTAAAATTAATAAATAATATTTGTGTGAACTTCCTTTTATAAATATAATATCTTTTATTTGTATTGATTAATTTACAATTTAAAGTATAATAATACGGTTTACCTATACATTACACCATTTATGAAAGGAGAAAAAAATAATCCTAAATAATTACCCAAAATAATTTTCCATATTTTAGTTTAGATAAAACAATTCTGAAGGATGAGGCATATGCCTCTGCTACTTTATTAATGTGACAGTGGCATTAAATAAAAACATAATACCTGGTATCCTTTCATATGGGAATTTTAAATTTAAATTAGCAATATCTTCACGCTCCCTAAGATCAGTCCATGGATTCCAGGCAACTGTTGGCATTCCATAAGGTAGAAACCTATTTTTTGGCAGTGTAACATTTTCAAGTGGATGAAAAGCTAAAAAAAAAAGATTGAACAAATTGCTTTTTTTAAAAAGAGATTCTTAAAATACAATAAAACAGTACAAAAACATGAAAAATAATCTACAAGGAGCAGCTGAAATGCAACGGGGGAACAAAATTTCTGCAAAATCATAGCTGCTGAAATTTTGTAGTTTCATTCCTCTATTACCAACATTCCAAAACTAGTTGATCCCACACATTCTCTTCACTCATTATTGATATGAAGTTGATATATATGCTATGTAAAAACGTCTAAAACAATGTGTAGTAATTGAATTTTGAACAACAAAAAAGTGTACACTAGTGGCATTCATTGACATCTAAAAGCCATTCATGGTGAAAAAACTGTTGATCAAAGTACTGTGAGTAGGTGGAAAATAAAATTTCATGCAACAGAAACTGGCAAAGTAAATATTAAGGATAAACTTTGCAGTGGTTGATGAGTTTCTGCAGCAGTTGAAAAGCACTTTAGAAGATGTGTTTCATGTTTGACAATCCACAGAGCCGATAATTCTCCAAAACAATAATGCTCAGACACTTGCATACAATCATTGAGGAGGCTCTTATGATGTTGAAATTTTACCTTTTTATTATCCTCCATACTCATCAGATTTGTTATCCTGTGAATTTCACTTTTTTATAATTAAAGAGGGTATCATTTTCATTGTGAAGAATGAACAACATCATGAATCAAAAGACTACTAGGATTCTTAATTGATAGAATGAGAAGGCTGGTTCTCTGTTGGGAGACATGTGTAGCTGTAAATGGTGACTCTGTGGGAAAATAATGTAAGTTTTGCTTTAGCAAATAAAATATATGTCTATGCCACATTTGTTTTATTTGACAATCTCTTTTTATTTGTGAGATAAAAACAATTGAGAATTATATTTCAGTCATCCCTTATAAATGTAAGTTATCAAATTCATATTCAAGAATAAAATGTGCTTGAATGCAACTATGCATACTATGGAATGTTTTCTAACAATGATGAATGGCTCACTTACCAGTAACTAAACTAGGTCTCCCTCCACTTTTTATTCCAAGCATATCCTTACTCAATTCTTCAAAAAATACCAATAGCCATCAAATACTTTCCCTATACTCCCTGTAACCGTTTTAATATTACTTTGATTTGCTGAATGTTTGAAAGTAATTGTGTCTTTATATATATATACACACACACTCACAGGATGTAAAGTAATGAGACTGATGTGATAAAAATTTTTACTTATGTTTTTAATCAGCTATAGTGTTATCTTCTTCAAAGTAGTTCCCTTCTGTTTGCATGCACTTACTCCCAACACTTCTGCCACTGCTGATAACATTCTGGAATGTTGTCTAAGATCCTTGTCACAGCATTTTGGGCATCTTCTGTTGTTTGAAAATGGTGTCCCTTGACCACCAATTTGACAATTGGGAATACAAAAAAGTCACTTGGGGTAAGATTTGGTGAATAAGGTACCTGTGGTAGCATTGAAATACGTTTTGAGGTTAAAAATTGCTGTACAGACAATGCAGCATGAGAAGATACATTATCGTGATAAAGAATCCAACTTGCACCAATGTTTGAACGGACACGGAAGACTTGTTTTCGATGACTTTGAAGAAGTACTGATTAACTGTTATTCCAAGAGGCACTTTTTATGAACAAGGTCTTTGGAATCAAAAATGCACACAAACTTGCATTTCACTTTTGACTTTGACATGATCTTTTTGGTCTTGGTGATTCCTTTGAACCCCATTGCGAACTTTGACGTTTTATCTCGGAATCATACTGGAAGAACCAACTCTCATCACCAGTGATAACACAGTTCAATAAATATGGGTTTGAATTTTACTTGTTCCAACAGATCAGCTGCTACATTTTCAGCGATTCCATTTCCACAAGAGACCAACAAAACATGTGTTTTTACTACATAACTACTGAAGACTGAGAGGTTATATGGATGTGTCTTGGCCTATTAATGGTGGGAAGATCAACGTCAAAAATGCTGTCTATGAAGGCTGCAGGGTTGCCAAATTTTGCTAAAATAATCAGTCACATTACTTTATTGTTATTATTGCAGCTTGAATATATATATTAATCAATAAAAAAAGTTAAAAAATTATCTTATTATTACAAGTTTAATATGTAACAGGGTAAGTCTTTAAAGTGTCTCCTTTTGCCCTTATACATATATGAAACATTGAACCGCTAAATTACATATTTTTCCGGATAAAGTTTTGTTCCAATTTATAAAATAAACTGAGTTTTCAACAGATAGCTTGATGGCAGTTTCAGTCAACTGAACTTAAAGAAAATACAATACCTGATGATCTCCAGGATGAAAAATCTCAAGATGTCAAATCATATAAACCTGATGACCATTAAAATCAAAATATTTCAACAATGTAGTTTTTGATTTAAAGAGCATAGTGAGGAGGTTGTGTCTCATCTTTCTGTTAAATTAAAGGATAGCCAATGTTAAATAAGATTTCATCAGCAGCTTACCTTAATGTTTAAAGATATGAATCATGTGACAACCTCTTGTAAAAAATAAGGTCCCAATATACTTTTTTTATAATCCCATATCAGACAAAAACTTCCTACTACATAATTACATGGGGATTTTCATCAAAACAATAAATGCATTCATTTTGAAAAATTGTAAAATCAGATATTATCATTGAGTTAGAGAAATGAGCATCTACTTAAAAAATAATAAATTCTTCACAAAACTCCCCCTTCTGTCAAAATTATCTTCACAAAGTGCATGCATTATTTTTGACCAGTAATAATTAAACTTCAATTCCTTTAGAATCTTTGCACTATGGAGCACTTGAAAAATCAAATTTTATGTACATTTTATTGCATTGTGCTTCTCAGATAGATGTAAAATTGGTAATTGTGTGAGTAGAATTTCAAATGATGATAACAATAGTATTTTTTATTTGTTCAGTGTACAATTTTTGGGTGTTTCATTAATTTTCTGGCAATGATCAAATTGATATTGTTTGCAGCAAAATCGAATCATTCTGTTTCACTTGGAAGCACCTTATGTTTGTTATTACTAAATATTGATTATGTTTATATATTCATCATGTAATGAATCATATTGATCAATATTTCAAAAATTAAAACTGTTAACCTATCCAAGTGTATATGACATATTTGGTAAAAAAAGGCAATTATTCTTACACCTTAACAACATCACCTCTATAAAACCAGAAAACAGAATTGTTTTCATGTAAAATAACACAAAAATTTGGCTATTGAGAAATAGCCTAATACGATTCTGTTGCCATTTTAATTAATAACTGCCATTTAAAATTTATTTAAAGTTTAATATTAGAGATTTTTTTTTACAGAAAAAATATTACTCTCCAGATATGTTTTTAAATAATACTATTAAAAAAAACCCTTAATTTTTTGTACAGTATATAAATATATGTTCAAAAAATTATTATTAATGTCTTTTGAATTATTTATTTTTTACATTTATCATCTTCATGTATTTATCTTAATATTATTTCATGTGTATATATATTTTAAATAATTAATATAAACTTTAAACAACTCCATTTTTTATTAAATAATTAATCAAATACTTTTCGATGCTGCTCTGATCAAGATTTTACCTTGGCTTCCCTCGATCCATCCAGCCAAATGTTTAAAGCGTTCATTTTTATCTGCTGAGTAGCATATCTATCCCATTCCCAGCATGAAAGTAAAATGTTAGTAATCAGAATAAAATAATTGTATTATTATTATTACCAACTCACAACATATCTTTTCACAGCTTCTGTTATAATTAACCGTTTACGAATTATGAAAAAAAAAAATTATCATCCATGTACATGGACTGATTCTTCTTTCTTAAATGTGGACATAAGTCTGGACATTTTTAATTTGACAATGAACAGCAGCTCCTTTACAATAATGAGGCAACATGAATCTTATTGTAAAATTTTTTTTGTGGCTGACAACGTTCTTATCTGTCATACATATATTAAACAGTTGTTATTTAAAGATTAACAGCAACATAAACCTCTCTCTCTATCACCACTAATACCATTCCATTGCTATGCCAAATGGTATTATTATCCTACTTTGAAGCCTCACACTAAAATAAGTTCTTACAGGACAACCATTGTACTAGTTAATTTTTTTTATTAGTTTCGCAGTACTTGGTAACATGCTTTCTAATAATCATATAACTGCTATCATAAATATATTATCTAATGTATGAATTTAATACGATTCATTATCATTTGTTCAGATCTATTTTTATTTCTTTTTCATAGTCTCTAAAATAACCATCAATATGTAATCATTCTTTACTTACCGATATATCGTTTGGGATATTTTAGTGGTACATGAGGCTTATGAAAACCAACCGCAAGAAAAAATGATTTATTTGAAAGATTTATGTTTTCTAAAAATGATTTTGCTTCATAAAGACTTTGAAGATCTGGTAATGTTCCTCCAGGTTGTCTTGTTGGATCTACAGGACAAACAAGATTCCTCTGGTAAGATGCAGTTGTCACATTCCAACAAACAGAAGCATCCTTGTACTGTTCTGTTGGTGGATGATAGGGATCTTCTGTCCAACTATATGGTTGATCATCACTATAGTTGCTAGATATTCCTAAAAAAAACAACCAATTTTTAAATTAAGTTGATAACTTTCATAAAATTAAAAAAAATACATTTTGTTAAAGAATCATTTGACCTTGAAATTATATGCCAGATTTATTTTATTAGGAAATTAATAAAGTAAAATATAGTAATAAAGTAAAATTATAATAAAACAACTGTTAACATAATGATCTTGGTGTGTGATATATGCAAAATTTGGACCAAGATACTTGCGATCATTTCTTTTATTACCGACATTTAAAAATGACTGATTATTGGTATTCAGTGTTGATACCAATTTAAATGTTGGTATTGATTTTTTGTAAAAGGTATATCCAGAAAATAAGTTCAGTTTCTACATAGTCACTGTAGCTGCACGCGTGCTGAGTCACTTTGTAAATTAGGAAGCAAACCCTGGTAAATGACTTGCTTACCGGGATGTTGTTTTGATCCACGACAACCATCACCCACTCAACCATATGTACAGATGGCCTTGCAGTAAGTAACTATCACCTGTTTCTGTTTTAAAATCTTCCTTGCAAGCCAACAATCCATGACAATGGTGAGATCAAACAAGTCATTAATAAAGGTTTGCACCAAAAGTCAGTTGTTCTGTGACAGAAGGATACAACTTCCACTGCCCCGCTATAAGCCTTCCTCAACAATGGCGTTGAACTGTGTAAAAAAAAAAAGAACAATAAAATTTTACGCAACCATTGTCATGATTCTTTTTAACAGATCTTTGGAACTTAATTTCTCTCGTAGTACAGGCATTTTAAGTAAAACCATTACACTTTGTCATAATATACCTTACCACAAGTTTTAAATTGTACACCCCAAGAGTTAAAATAATACAAAATTTTCCAACTGTAATGAAGTATCGACAATGTCTATAATGTCTAGATAGGACTCTTCACCTTCCTTTTCCTAAGATAGTACCTGAAGTCCTGAGATGGTTAAGAACAGAAAAGAAATTAGATTCATTACACCACCTACCGCAATGTTCATAGCATTTAAATAAAAATGAATATGAACTCTATTTATGTAAGAAACTCCTATGAGTATTCATATAACAGCTGATAAAAATACTTTTCTATCAGTAATGTAGGTTATGATAATGGTTTTTAGAAAATAAATTTAAGGACATTTTTCATGGATATCTATAGATTGTCTATTCTCCTTTATGAAACCTTGGACATAATGCTTCTAGTCTATAGTAAGCCTTAGAGACAGATGTCTGAATTAGTTCTAATTAATATTTCCTCTCGCCATATTGCAATTTTGATACTAATGCCTGCTCACTGTTTATATCTGTAACATTTACCATAACTGTTGCAAACCTGTAAGAAAAGATATTCTTGGATTTAGAACTGAATGAATTCTTAAATTTCATATTATGTTCTCAATTATCTTATTCAATTTAAACTCAGGTGAAAATAAGAAAATTGTCACACTAAAACATAACTAAGTGACAAAATGAGCAACCTTGAATGAATATAGTGTAGTGAGATGTTGACAATAGGAAATGGGTATTAGTAATTCCTATATTCATAAAACCACCACCTTAATGGAGTAAGAATTTACTTCAATACATATCTTAAATTTATGTAAAGTTTAAGAAAATGTGTAGCCACTTTTGAATTGAAGGTATACAAATTTAAAGTGCATTGTATTAATCCTTTCAGTGCCAATTATCATTTTTACAGATACAAATTTTTGTATAAAGTGCCAATGTCCTATTTACTGGACACTTGATCTTGTACTTTAAATGCCATGTCCATACAGATGTGTATTTTAAGGTGAACAACCAGAGTGGTTATTATCACATGAGAAACAATGAGAACAGGATTCAAAACTATTTCAACATTTTATTAGAATTCATAATAAAATATTATTATTTTATTAAATATTATTTAATATTCTTTAATTTTTTTTAATTGGATGTTACGATAAGTTGTTTCTTGATTTGAGTTAATACTTAAGTAACAAAAATATGATTAAAAAAAATTGGCTAAAAATGAGAATAAAGGTTGGCACCTTTAACAAACACCTAAGAAAAATCATGGTGCTGAAAGGGTTAAAGAAAACTGTCATTCAAAAAATATTACTTTTTTATGAAAAGCTATAAAGGACTCTCAAAAACGAAACAAATCTGTAAATTCTTGTTCACAAATTCATACGTTATTAAAATAAAGAAAACATTAAACAAATAGATTCACATACCTTTGTACAGAGTAATGTAAGGATTAG
>JAAAKQ030124284.1:0-54987 GCA_010016005.3 Zanna intricata | reverse complement strand
ATGATTAGTACTATTATTTTTTGTAATATAATAATAAGAAAACTTAATTATTACAAATGAAAATTTAGACTGATTTATAAAAAAAGAAATATTATTGCCTCGGGTCATTTTGACCCGAACAGTACATGTGTATTGTAAATGAGAACAGAACAGCAGGGTTAAATAGCGTAATTGTTTCTATATTTATAATAAAAAATCGATTCATTCATCTTTGTGATAGTGGAGTTAACCTTATAATTCAAATAAACAAGTCTGCTGTAAAAAAAAATGTAGTTAAATATTGCGCAACTGAAATTTAAAAAAAAAATAATGGGAAAAATAAATTAAAATGAGAAAATAAATTAAATTGAGCAAACGAGAAAAAAGGCTTAAAAAGGTTTTTTAAAAACTGCATAATGTTGTCCAATTAAAAACATTTTTTTTAAATGGCAGGAAAAATTGCATAATATTGCGTAATCGAAATATAAAAATAATTGTGAAAAAAATTTTAAAAATGATGGGAAAAAATGCAAATATTACAGTTATTAGCGCTCCTAGCGGCGGGGTAATCAAAGATTTATGTTATTTACGATGCTGACGCTCCCAACGGTAAAATAGTAAACTTGAATGAAAATTTCAAAAAATATAAAAAATAGCTGAGGAAAATCTGATTTCGTAATCAAACAAATATCTCGTGATCGGCGCTTGATGGCCAAGTGATAAAAAATAAAGATGTTTCATCATTTTAAAAATATATTATGACGTCATCACAAAAAATCGGGTAGCGGTTAAAGATCATTCGAGATCAGAGGTCAAAGATATAAAATGTTGGGGTCAGAATCTCCAGGTGACGTTTAACGGATCAAGGTCAACGGTTAAGGTTTTCCATGAATGAAGTTTTTTACTACTTACAGCAACAATAAAAAATGAGCAGTACGTACACAATTTGTCCCTAAAAAAATCTGTGCACCTATATAACTTCTTAAAATCGTGAAAAGTTGCTGAGGGTAACTTGTTTGTAGAACAGGTCGAATCAACACTAAAAAATAATTGAAATTCAGAGCGTATGAAACTGAAAATATCCTATGTAGAATGCCGATAATTTTCAGCTTCGATAATTGGTTCCAGCACCTGCGTGCAGGGTAAAGGAGATCATTCTAAGTAACTCAAGTTTTAAGAGAGAGCTGATAATTTCTTTTTTTGCTTAAATATTTTTCTTTTATAAAGATTATTAATATCTACACTAATAGATTTTGTTGTAGACGCAGCTTTTACTCATTTTTATAAAAGTCAAATCAACTATAATGATCACATTTCCGTAATATTGTGCAGACGTAAAAAAGTACAAATCACATAAAGTTTTTATGAGCATCATATTTAGAGTTTTTTATCAGAAGAATTAATTTTTTCATATCCATGAGATTTTTTGTAATGAAAGAAAAGTGTATATATAGAATATCTGATTACTTCAGGGTTAATCTTATGTATTATTTTATATAATTTTTCTACGTTAAAAATAGTGTAAAATATAACATTCAAGTATCGTTAAAAATTTAATAAAATTCTGAATAAACTAAAAATTAGTTAAATATTCATACAAAAAAAAAACCTTGTGCTTCTAAAGGCTCAAAACACTGAAAAGTAAATATGTACTTTACAACAATGAAATAAGTACGAAGCAAGATTTCATAAAATTCAATGAATTTTAACATTTGAAAAATTAATTTATTTAAATTAACTTGTAAACAATAGGTAGAATGAACAAAAATGGTTAAATGACCACTTTAAACAAGCTTTTGGGATATCAAGTTAATTAAACGAGCTCCTTTTATGCTCGAGTATAATTAAACTTGCTCTTTTCATATGTGTCAAAAGTTTTCCTGTAATTCCTTATAATAAATAGGCAACGCTGGATGGTAGTCCTGTGCCCAGAAACGGACTTTTTTCTGTAGAAAGAATCGCACCTCTCTCTAGAATAACTTTTTTCTCTACAAATCTACCCTCACCGAGGGATGAAAAACTTTATCGAATTTCAAACGAATTATAGGTTTAAGAGCTTCTGGAAGTTACGGCTTTTAAAGTTTATCCATCACAGCTTGATAAGAAAGATTTAAAAGAAATTATTTATGGGTGTTAAAATACATCAGTCATTAAATCTGTTATATTTAAAATTGTTATAATTACTAAAATTATATAAAATGTATATTAAATTAATGCATTATATTAGATAAGACTAAACATTAAAATCGTGAAATTATTTTATTCTTTATTATGGATGCATATCGTTTTAATTTGCTTGTTTTATCATATTTAATGACCACACCTCGGATATTTATAAAATAATAGATGACATGGTTTATTTTAGAATTGTTGTCAATATAAGATAGTGAACATTATTGAAGTGAATTATATAATTTTTTTTCTATTATTGAAAAAAAGAAAAAAAAATACATTCCTTGAAAAAGATACACATGACCAAGGAAAAGTTACAGATTAATTTTGAACGAATTTTTACCTCTCTAAAGTTATCAGAAAATATTTTTTATGTTACAGATTTAGAACAAAAATACTTTCAGTCCGATAAAATGTATCGTAAAAATAAACTTCATAAAATTATAGGCTGTACTCATATTCATACTGATTTACTAATAATAATGATGTGAATTTTGTAGTTAAAGATTTTTCTGCGAAATTTGTGGAATCCAGAATGTTCTAATACCGCTAATTAATTCCAATCAACTCACCAATTATGTATTACTTACCAATCAACTCATTTCAATTTAAAGTACCATAGGTTTATTTAAATTTTATCCTTAAAAATTGAACGGCGGGACACAAAAGCGAGTGGTGTATTGCACCACACTTCTTCCATTCACGCTATTAGGTTAGATCTAGGAGCTAGTTAGGGACTGGTCGCTTGAACTGTTCGAGGATCAGTTCTGTTTGAGAATCAGAGCCCTTCGTGACACAGACATTTGGTGTTATGCTTATGTTGGGCGACCGAATGAGGTGGTAGCGGGAGTAATGCCAGATGCCAACAATAACAAAAAAACTTTACCCTTTCAGTTTGTTTAACCTTATAATAAATTCTAGTACTCAAAATATTATATGAATCTTAGGATTTACCTTAAATTAAATCGTTATTTAAATAAAAATTATTAGTACATTAACGAATTATATTATTTATTAGTAGAACTACGATTTAATAACTAAAATATCTTAAAATTGAGCTTTTTTGAATACATTAATATTATATTTCTTCTTTTTTTTTTCTGTTTCCTGATTGTTACTATTTACTATTGTATTATTATTATTATTATGTTTTTTGGTAAATTAAGGATGTTCAGGTTACTTTTTCAAAAATTAGTCATATTGTGAAAATCTATCAAATTTTGTGTAATTGATTTCTAAATACTTCATTACGTCAGAACGTCTCAGCTAAAGTTTCTACTTTAAAATCGTACCGGAATAATTATTTTTAGTAAGCTTCAGTCTAAATACCTGCCGATAATTATTAAATTTTGAAAACTTAAATTAAATTAGATTTTTTAATTTCATGATGTTCATTATAATGAGGCTGTGCACTGTTAATTAAATGTTTATAAAACATTGTTTTCGACACACTCTTGAATAAAGGGTTGTAAGGTCCCGCGATAAGCAATTGTAAGAAAATATTCGCTTATTTCTACTACAGGAAGGATTCAATCACTGCCAAATAACCTCTAAAAAAATTTAGGTCTGAAAATGTTAAATTGTTATTGAAACAACAAAAAACTATCACTTTTTGAACAAATCAAATCTAATTTATTGGGAGTATCAATAGCCTCTAAATATCTTATACAGTTTTTTTTTTATATATAACTTTCACTTTTGATCCCTTCAACTATTAGAATAGATCGTCCGCATTAATAAACATCTATTTTTTTAATAAAATACCAACTTTCAGAACAAAAAAGATGTAAACATAAGTCAACAAAATACGGTACAGATTGGGAGATTTTTTACTGCTGGATTATTAATATCAATATTTTGAGTAAAAATGTAATCAGGAAAATGGTTGTCCTTTCCGTTTGGTAGCGTGATTGTTCAAGGCCTACAGCATTCTAATACTAATGGCTCCTCGATCTGACACAGGCGACTATTTTGAATTTAGGTAATAATAAACAACGCATTCTGGGTTGTAGGTGCAGGAATGTAACAGGCCAAAATTACTATCGTTACAGTAATAAAGAACTATGGACCCCAACAAAGTGCGTTTCATACAAGACCAGTGATAAAACTACTAGTAGATAGTGGACTGATGGATAGCTATCCATTTGGAATAGACGAAAACAGAATCTTCTTCCACATAGCTCCCATTAAAAGCAATCAATGATCCTACCTTTGTGGGGTGTTCTTCAACTCACATCTCAACCGATAACAGGAACCGTTAGGCATCATAGATTAGCGCCTCTTCTTAGCTCTGAATACACAACTAGCTCCAGTACCTCCTGTTACTCAGCGTTATTAATCCTCCTTGGCGGCTTTCTCTCATGAATTATTGTTTTGGTCTTGGTCAATAACCTGATTAGTGTCCTTTTTGATATTGCTATTTTAAATAGCAAAAATTCAGAAGATGTAGTTTATACAGTCGGCTCTAGACATGAACATTCTGTTGGTTGTGTTTTTGTAGTTGGTAATAGGACATACATGTTTAGAATTGACAGTATCACCAGTGCTTTCGTTGAGGAAAGGTTTGCGATTAAAAAGGACTTAAATATTGTTAGCCCAAAATTCTGACACGTACTTGTTTGTTCAATTATGAGTGCTTTGCAAACTATTATTGATATGTACTTCCGATACCCTGTTGTCTGAGATATACAATCTGTAATCTCTGAAATGGCTCAATGTTAGATTTTGCTAGATCCACAGCCATATTGAAGTTTCAGGCAAAAGATTGTGAGGCAAAAAAATATTTTTCACAGCCTCCTTTCAGTAATAGCTTTTTTTTTTATTAATCTTGTCTGTTTTCTGAAGACTTGGTTCGTGATAAGTGTCAGAAAGAATGGTATGCTACCATTAATAATAAACTTCGTCCAGTTAAGGACACCGTGTCGTCTTGGATTTTTCTTTGTGCCAAATACAATGTGTTGTATATGAACATAAAATTTTAAGATCTGTAAATATGTTGTATAACAAAAATTTTTTTCATGTTATTTTTTTTGCATCCTTTAACATATCTTTACGTTCCATATAATACTGAATCAGAACTTCGTTATCTGTTCAAAATGTGATCTGTTCAGAAATAAATTTGTTCAACATGTGTCAATCTGTCATCAGTTTTTTCTTGGATCAATCAATGATTCGACGGTATTTATAAAAATTCCAATTTGAACTAAATTCTAGTACAAGTTTTAGATATATTTTAATTTTATTTGGTTGTAGGTGGGTGAGCCAAAACTTGACTAAGTTTCTGTCATACTTTTTGGAAGTATGTATGTAATTCATTATCTTTTAAATGTTTAATTTTTAGTTTTGTTTAAGTTATTCTGTAATTCTTTCAACAAAATTCTTGTTTATGGTTGTACATTTCCTCACATTTATTTTATACCCAGCTCTAACTTATTAATTTTTTTGTTTTGAAGTTATTTACAGTCACTATTCTAATTTTTCTTCTTTTTCTGTTATTCTCATTTGGATACGTGATTGAGAGAACGTTTTATCGTAAAATACTAGCGTTTGGTTCTCCAAAAGTAAATGAAATGGAACAAGGAAAACCTTTTCTCGGAAAATACAGTTGTAAATTTCCATTGTTTGCAACAGCCAGTTTTCAAAGCCTAAAACAGGTCACCTTGAAATTCTTGTCCAGATCGTAGCAATGATCTACTGGTTGCCACCCTAATCGAATACTGATACCAACAGATACCTAACAGTTATGGGAACTGTTACTATATCTATTTCTCAAGGGCATATAAACTTCTGCGTAAGAGATATGAAAGCTTATTTACAGATGACCAATATTCGCGTGTGACTTAAGAAATATTTTAGACACTTTTTCTTCTCTGTAGATAGTATTCCAATACATGAAACACCTTCATCGGCTATTACATATGTATGTTATGTTAATAATATGTGTAAAATTATTTTCAAGTAGTTAGCTGATTTAAAAGTTTAAATCTTAGAACATAGTTTTCGTTAAATTTGAATTTATGTACATTTTATTGTGTCGAAATGCATTTTTTGCCAATTAAAAATGCTTTTCCTTCCCTATTGCCATAAAATATACATCATAGATAAAAGATTTATAGGTATGTAAAACTAAAATGAAAACCTCTGATTTTTCTGTTCAGCCTCTGGAATCATCGTAAGGTACTATCTGGAAGGAAAATAGGATTATGTGCATGATTGTAAATGAAGTGTAGTCTTTTACAGTGACAGGTCGACCATTGCTGAGAAGTGGATTAATTGAAACTCAACCACCAAAGAATACCGGTATCAACGATCTAGTATTCAAATCCGTAAAAAAGTAATTGTCTTTACTAGTATTTGAATGTTAGAACTTTCGACTTCGAAATCAGCTGATTTGAGATGACGAGTTAACCTCTAAACCAGTCAGGTGGGCTAATATGTAAACTTATTTTTTTAACCTCCGGAATTAAGTAACAGTTAAGTATATCTTCAGAGGGATGAAATGAATGAATTGTAGCGTGTGTGAAAAATGCCATGCCTGACTGGGATTCGAACCCGGGACCTCCGGATGAAAGGCCGATACGCTACCACTCGGCCATGGAGGCCGGCCAATATGGAAACCTGGTAAATTGATAAATTGGCAAATGAATTAATTAATTGGTAAATTAAACCTGAAAAATTGATTACTTTTTAATTGTATACATTTTTTTATATACTTATATACACAGACACGCACACATAGCATCTGCAGGAACCAAAGGGTTCCATTAATTGATTGGGGATTTTTTTTTATTTATAAACTTGAAAATTACTGCAATTTTTAATTGAAGTTCGTTTTTTTCTATAAATACGCAAATTTTGATTCCTACACAGATTTCTTATGAATAATAAATTTAAAATAAATTTAAGCTTGACATCCGTAACAATGTTTACTAAAAAATTATTACTGCCATTAAAGTGAATTAGCGACTCATAAAAACAAACTGACGAGGAACTAAAGTATATAATTTTTAATATAAAGAGGTATTAATTTTTTTTTCTTTTGTAAGTGGTAATTAAAGTAATTAAGAGGAATAATATTTTTCACAAACTTCATGTAAGATTTAAGACTATATTTAAAAGCATTATTTAATCACGGCATTTTTATTATTATCATTTATTCCAAATTTCAAAATAATTTTGAGTTCCGAGATCCAAACTGTAGGAAAAGTATTGCAATTATGGAAAATTTTGAGTTTTTGTAAGTGATGTTATATTATTAAGCATAAATCATAAGATTGAGAAAGTATGTTATTTTTTTCTTATGTATAATTTTTGAAAAATAATGAAAAGAGAAACGTTAAGCCTCTACTGGGAAAAAACCACTAACAATATAGCAAGAATTAAACCAGTTTTAGATTCTGATTTAATCAAATAAAAAACTTAATTTTTGCCTTTTAACTGGTAAATGTTTGCTTCTTCATTAGTAGTTAAAAAATTTTGTAATTGGTTTTTTCATGGAATTGTTTCTTTTTTTTTTCGTAAGTGCATTTTTACAGAATATGGATTTATAGAATTGGATTATCATCAGTTATCATTGATTTCAAAACATATGCACAGACAAGTTTGACCCATTCATTAGAAGTAATGATAAAAAGTGCGAAGTAATTTTCAACCAATTTTCTACTTATAGTAGATTACAAAATTTTAAATGAGACACGTAATTTTATAAAAGATTTGTTTTTTTTTCTCTCTGTAGCCTGAAGTATATAAGTTTTTGGACATTTACAACACGGTGTTTAATACTAGAAACAGGACAACTCTAATCGGGCTTATAATTTTTTATAGTGTTTTATCATTGTTTGAAAATTTGGCCACATTGTTCTACGGCACAAGTATATTCATATGAATAGCGCAAAGAAAATATAACAATTATCACGCCCTAAATTATTGATTTTTGACAATTATGGATTTTTTTGAAGAAAAATCCATATAGTAGAATAATAAACTAAGATTGCTTAGTGAATTATTAAACTATATCAAACCATCGCTAGATTGTGTTCTCAAAATGTGTCATGATTTTCTGCACACTCTGATAAAGACCTATAATCTTATTAGATGATATTTGTTTTTCCATTGTTTCTTATGGAGTCCTCTAATGACTCTGAAGAGGCCACTATTTTTATAGGTATTACATTATAATCATATACTTATCGAGATTGCAGTACTAAATAGTAAGTAGAGTGAATACAATTTTTACTCTTTAGTTCTAGGCATTTTCCAGTCATCATCGGAAGGTTGTTTTCATAGGCAAAATATTTTAATTATAATTACTAATGAGACTTAAGATTGCATCGGAAAGAAATGAATAAATTGTTGCATAAAGGTAATCTAAATATAACAATATATTGAGGATAAGAAAAAACACAAAACTGTAGAAGTAGAAACTGAACAAGGAATGAAAATAAATAATTTTTACTTTCTTTAGTCTCACCGTCTCTATTTTATTTTCCAGTAAGTAAAATCATTCTGCCAAAATATTGAAATAAAAGAAAAATGTTTAAAAACTTAAAATACAATGGAATTCCTTACAGAAGAATAGCCTTGAATTATTCCAAAACGTTAGTATCACTAATTGAGTAAGGAGTAAAAGTCGTCAGAAAAAAAAAACTATTTATAGTGATTGACTATTTTGGTAGGTTATTAACCAATAAAGATGATTTTTTTTTTTAATTTTTACTTCAATAATTAACTTCTAAGGAAAGAAAAAGAAAACGATATATATATATATATATATCCTATACATATATAGCAAGAATGGATTAGGCAAATTACTATTTAAAAAAAAAAATATTATTCTTAGAAAAAAAATTTCATAGAAAATAATTTGTGAGTAGATTCCTTAATTTTTCATTCCGAAGTTCTATTATAAACAAAAAAAAAAAAAAATAAGAGGTAGTGTCAATCTATACGCTCCGTAAGAATATTCACTGATGATTCCTTTCTAAGTGTCAAACTGACACCGAAATTAAGATTTGTATTTGACTGCAACATTAATTCTCCTTTATTTAGAGATTGATTGAAAATTCGTTAGTTCAGAACTCTTTATAAATAATAAAAATGAAATCGTTAATCATCGATTTTAATGACAGATTGTGATATATTCATTTCACAATATATATATCACAAATGAATATGAGCAATGAAAATACTTTGAAAATAAAATAAAACCATCAAAACATAAAACATGTTGCAGATTGGTGTAGTTAATGATTGGGAAAAGTAGAAATAATATTCTATATTATAAATAATCATGAAATTTCTGACCTAATTTTCAATTTTTTTTTTGGTTCTTTTTATGAACAAATGAACAATAAAGGTAACACATTATTACACGTCTTTTTTTTGAACGATTAATTTGATTTCAATCTTATTAGATGTAAAATTATTTTAAAATTGACTACTCTAATATCCGGGCTATGCGAGTCGACATAACATCCGAATCTTTTGATAAACTTAATGATTGATTATTTTTAGTTAAAAAAAGGCTAACTAAATTATGAATAATTTGAATATTTTAAGTGTTTTCTCCCTAACTTATCTAACCTTCAATTGAATTAAATGTATACGTAGCTACTTCAGCAGTTATCCTACTCCCATTTAAAATGTCGATGTTTTTCACTATTTATTCGTAATTAATGAAAATTCCTACAATAGCCGCTGAACAAATATAAATTAAATAATCCTAAACATATTAGAAAACAGAAATAAAAACAGATCAGTTAATAAATAGCCGCTAGAACATTATAAATAGGAAATACATTTAATGCTTTTTGTTGCGAAAAAAAATACAATGGGGTCGTAGAACAGGCAGGTATAGTGGAGTAGCTTGCTGTAGCTGCAACAAGCCAGCCAGCCTCCGCCGGACAGAACGGATGGTCGTGCAGCCCGCAATCACCGTCATAAATTCCAATGACCCAGCCCATTCATTCAAACCCCTACTACAATTCCCGGTTCTGTTTACACATTACGCTTGATACAGCACTGAACCATGCTATTTTCTGTTCAACATATGTCATCACACATCGCACATTTTGGTTTTTTATGCGTTCAATTTTTTTTTATTTATAATAATTTAAATTTATAAAATGTAAAATTTATTTATACTTATTCTAAAATCCAAATTGTATTTGTATTTAAATACATCTGACTGAGATTTTGTAACCTAACATTAAAATTTAACTTAAAACTTTTTTTAAATATGTTTTAGCCTTGTAAATAAGACCAATTTTGAATCTTAAAAATAAAAAATTTATTGGTTTACTAATTAGAAATAAGATTAAACAGAAACGTGCAAGAATTTATCTGAAGAAAAAGATAATTAGTTGTACCTTTATTTAACTTTAAGTAGAATCTATCTAAAAGTTTTAATTACGTTGTTAGGACTGCTTATGACCAAAAACAAAAAGATTTTCTACAAAAACTATACTGTTTTTTGAAGAATATTACCAAAACAGGAATTATTTAAATTCCAAAAATTGGTTATTCGTTAGCACCCATATTATCTTTGCGCCATAGGATTTTAAGTACAATATTTAAGAAAAACAATACTATTGACATCAAAATGGTACTAAATAAAGATCATATTTATAATTTACAAGTTCTGTTGTACAACTATTATAATTTGAAACACGTGCATAACTTGTCTAGTAGCAAAACAAGAAACAGATCTATTGTTTATCACTGGTTTAACTCGAAGTGGGCAAAACAAAGGCAATTTTATAATGCTAAAATAATTTCTAAATTAATAAGGAAATAGAATAATTTATGAAAAGGTTTTTTTTTTGTATTTGTAACAAATTATATAATAAGTATTTTTATTAAATTAATTTTAGATTAAGTTGGAGTTATATAGACTACTGATATGAACTGAAATATATATAATTTTTTTGGATAAGATCTTTATTTATTCTTTTTTTATTTTTAATTCTATATTCTGGCTCGTGCACAGGTTTATATAAATTTAAGAGTTCCAGTACTGCTTACGCATGTGTAATAGAAGATTTTTTATAAGTGTGTACTGGAATTTGCAATCTTATATGTGTAATACAAAATGACTTTTTTTTTGAATACAGTAGATAAATAAATAAAATAATAAATAAATTATTATTATTATTATTATGTTAGAAAGTTTTCAATCTCTTTTTTACTAGGGAGTAGTAAATCCCAAACTAACAAATATTGTATTTAGTATATATAAAATTTGTAACAAAATAAATAACAGGAGTAAATTGTAGAGCAAGGAGAAAAATTACTATTCGAAATTACTAAAATTAGAAAACAGATATAGACATACTGGTTTATGTTATTAAATAAAAATATTGAATTTCAAAGAAATCATGCAATTATAAATTATGAAAATATTACTAGTTTATCATTATGGTATTAATATAAAATACTCAAGGAAAATTAATTTTTATTTTATCACTAGTACCATCTGATAATGAGAAAGTTTTTTCTGGAAGACACACTAACGAAGATACTGCTTTCAGATAAAGAAATGAAGGTAATTTTTTCTTTCAGAAAAAATAAATTTACGGTATTTCTGAATGCTGAAAAGATAAATAAAACAGATTTTTCTAAAATATCAGAGTAAAATTTAGAAAAATAATCGTTACCTTCTTGCTAAAAACTGCACTAAAGTTTCACGAAGGGATGATAATAATAGGAAAAATTTAAGGTGAAAAGTATTTCCTGAATAGGACTGATTTCTCCTAAGTACTCGTAATACGAAAAATGTACAGTTTAGTATACATTTGGTTAGTATAGCATTGTTTCTAATTAAATTATTTTAAGTGACATTATCCTAACCAGTATGTACATGCTATCTGCATCTAGCTTTTTTTTAAATTCCGTAATATACCAGAAGTGAATATTATACCAGAAGTGATTTATAACAATTGGCTTAGTCTTTTATAGTATACTTTTATAGTATAGATGAAATTTTGGATCACTACTAGGAATATGTATAATAATACAAATTAAATCAGGACTATTTCTAACAATACATTATTCACCAATAATCAATCAAGAATATAACAGAATTATCCACATCACCCGCGAAGTAAACTATGGATGAATTATTCGAAATATCCACGCCAATGGAGCCTCATTATTTTTTTAATTTTGATATTTATACAAACAGGACGAGGAATATATTATGAATCATATAAGTTAAAAAAAACAAACATGAATTAACAATAATTATAAATTATTAAAATGTATATATATATATATATATATATATATATATACTCGTGTACTTCAGAATATATATGATAGTTTTGTTGAATATAGTAATATGAAATAGGTTTTTGAAGGAAGGATCAAGAAGAGATTAATTAGAAAATCTGTAAGTAAATCCACCTTCGATTGTTAAAATTTCTGCCATTATTCGTAGATCTGAAAAAATAAAGGGAAAACCAACAATAAATAAATAAGTAGTAATTGCTTAGGACTAACATTAAATTAAATTAGAAATATAAAAGTTTAACACAATATGTTTTACTGAACAGAGAATGTTACAAAAATAATGGGTACATAAACTGGGTGAATACGACTCTAAATAAGATTCTATTGTTTTTGCAAATAAATATTACTGAAGCTAGATTTACATTTTTGCTTTGAAAATAAAATCAAAAATCCCCCAGAGGAGAATAAAAGAAAGAAGAAAAAGTAAACCACCCAAATCTAAAAAATAGACTTGGTATTTCAGATGATTAGGTACTGTAATGGTCTGACGAGAGGCGGAGTGTTAGGCGAAGCGGGGAGCCGGTAGGATTCGCACAATGTTGCTCATTTTAATCACGAAAGTCGTATTACTAACAATACAAAAATCAATGACATCATCGAAATTCTGTTAACTAGCAATAAAATCAGTTCAGTACTAGCAGTTGGTTCCATGTGTGCGTTTGTTGATTGTGACTCCAACATTTAATTTTATTTATCGATATAAAAAGAAAATATTTTTACATGAGTGCGTTAACTTCAGTGTCTACTAATATTAATTTACGATTTAAATTTACTTCTGTATCGTTATTGTTTACTTCTGATACCGTACTAAATTTTTTGCTAATTTAAGTGTAGCTGTTATCGGTTTCGATGGAACCGCGAAGGAAAAAGGGGAAAACCGTTCACAGTGAAGCTAGAGAGATATTAAAAAGTGGTAGCTGAATGTGGTGATGCAAAAAATAATGAATTGAAAAATTCGGTAAAACAAATAACTAACGTGTTTCAAATTACACGGGTGTTTCTAAGAAGACCCCAAACAAGTAGAGAGAGTGTAAACGCTGGTGAAACTTCTTTAACTACATCTGGTAAAATAATCCACGCCCACCAACCATAAATGTAATGTGTGATTCATTTGATAGGCATGTGATAAGACAAATGAGTTTTGATTTTTATATAGATCAGAAAAAAGTTTCAACTGTGAAAAACTGTTACCGGCTGTTCGTGAAAAAGTTGAATTTCCACGGGGGAACGATCGCTGAGTCGAATAATAAAGCAAATGGAATTTAAATGGAAAAAATATCAAAGTCATAGAAAGGTTTTGGTCTCACAATGTAGACTGTAGGTTTAATTACTTATGTATTCATAAGTTTAGGTCTGAATCCCGGTAAATTATATAAATCGACGAATCGTGGAAAGATGCTAATCTTAAATTTAAGAAATGTTCGTAGTCTGAATTAGAGCCCGGATACTTACCAAGAACAGTTCTTCTAACCGTTTAAATGTTGTCCATACGGGTTCAGAAGATAGTTTCGTTGAAAGGGCCCTTCTTATTTATAAGGCTGGTAGCGCATGTAGTGACTATCACAGATTAATTAATTTGGATAATTTTAAGAAGTTGGTTAAAGAAAAACTTTTTCTTTGTTTACCGTCTGATATTAGCTTAGAAGATACGAAATTATTTGTTCCAGTTAGTAATATACCTGCTAACAGCGTTGTTGTCACTGATTACACCCTCTGTCACATCAAACCACTTAACAAACCCCCCTCCCACGAAATATTCGTTTAAATAGAACATGATAGCTTGGCTGAAAAAACAAGGAATATCGTGTTCGATGGCATCTGAAAATGTGAATTATATCTGCTGATAGAATTCCACAAGCCAGAAGAAATGATTTACGTTATTGATGAATTCGTTAAATCCTATGGTCGCAATGTCGTTAGGTTATCGCCTCATAATTTTGATCTAAACCCAATGTAACTCGGATTGAGTAAAATAAAGAAAATAATACGCAAACATAATATAATGGCAGACTTCTCGTTATCTCAGTTGAAAAATATTACTCTGAAGCGATAAAAAATGTCACGGTTGAAAACCAGAAAGGATTTTGTTCGCATGTAAAAAAAAAAGTGGAGACGATTATTGAAAAAAAGACGGTATTGTCGATGATGTGGTGGACAGCTTGATTGATTATTTCTTTAGAAGAAGATAATAGCAGTGAATTCAATGAGAGTGCTCACACGACGAATCTGGAGACGAGTCAGAAGTGGCTGAACCATTATCCGAAGAAAATTTAATTTTAATCGGTAAGTTAAACGTAAATATACAATATTCAGTATTATTTCATAATTTTATTGAATGTCATCATTTTAATTATTATGTCAAGTTACTTGCTGTAATCGATCTAAAATCGTTTGTGCTTAATATAATTTAGATTAACAAGAAAATGTTTTCGTATTAATTAGTAGTGCTGGGTTTAAGTTATGTGGCGCGAAGAAGCCGCATTCCTTAGCCTCCGTTTCTCGTTGACAAATACAATAGTGGGTATGCAACAGATGATTTTAAAATTTATTAGAACATACGGAATAAAATATTGTGTAATCAAAACTGAAATCATAAGGACATAGTTATCAGATTAATATATACATATATTGCAGTAATATATGCATAAATTGCAGCAACATGAGTGTTTTTAATTAATTGACAGTCGTCTGTTGCGAATGTAAACGTTATTTTATACAATTATCAATGACTTATTGGTGAAAAAAAACGTTTTTTATAGTTTCGGGTTATTACAATTTACTTTGTTTTCTATTTTAAATTCAGAAATAGACATCTTAATAAAAAATTTTGGCAAATTTTTCTTCTGAAATTTATTTTACTTAAATTTTGATTTCTCTATTATAAAAAAACCGAGGAAGAATATTTTTTATAAATAAATATGTAATTTTGGCATCCATATGACATATATACAAGTTATAAAAAATATTCGTTAAATAATATTTTAAAAACCATTATCGTCTCTAAATTAGCTAAAATTATCCTTTATTAATCAATCTGGAACTTCTTCTAGGACTTCACTGCTTCACTGTCAGATCAAATAGAAAATTTAATATAATAAGAATATAGGTATGTTGACTTTTTCATTCTTTTGTCATTCTCTGTTTTGTGTACCTTCCTTAACTACCTTCAGTTGTGTAACTGCGAATCTAATTTTTTTTTAAATCTTAGAAAGAAGTTACCATGATCTTGGTTTAAATTTCCACTGAAATTAATCATTAAACTGTTAAACGGTTTTTAACTTTTATGAATTGCCTTTAGTTTTGAAAACAGAGCTAACTTAGGAAAAAGATAGAAGATTGTGAAAGTTTTACAACGAAGAGCTCGCCTACATGAAGGAAGAACGTTTTAATTATTTGACAGAAAGTACCTTCTTACTGGTTGACCTAAATGCAGAAAAAGTATGTAATTAGAGAGAAAAAAAAGAAAGAAAAAAAAAAAAGAAAATGCCTGTACATACAGAAACGTAAACGAACATTTTAACTGTAACTTGCCTTTGCCTGGTTTCTGTCTTGTTCGTAGGCTATAATACGTGAAAATAATTTCCTGAAGGAAAATATTCGTAATAGGATTTTCTCATCAAATTTTTTACATTTTATTTTCAGAAACTATTTTTAATTTTTTACGGCTGTAGAATGCTTTTTTAATTTTAATATCAAAAAGGAATAATTTCTCTTTTTGTTACGTTTTTTCTTTTAAGTAATTAATGTAAAATATTCGAAAATTACTGAAAGTTTATTTAAATGCTTCTTCTAGTTAATAGAAATATGAAACAGATTCGACACAAATCATAGGAAATTAAACTTTAATTTAATTTTTGAAATTATTAAATTTTTCATACAAATAGATGAATAAGAAAGCCTAAACGTTAAAAATTCTGTTGAAATTTTCATCTGAAAATGCTTTTTAAAGTCTCTTACATATTTAAAATTGTAAGTAAAATTATACAAATATTTTTATTACGAATTGTAAGGTACAAAAATATATTTGAAAGAATAACTTTACTTCATCCTGTTGGTGGTTTGATTTCTATATTTGACTTGTAATTAATTAAATGTTTAAACAATTCTCAAATATAAATATGTACAATGGCTAAACGTAAAACTAACTCGTCAGTCAATCTACAGAGAGAGACGGATATACTAATGTAACATGAGAAAAAACGAATTTATTTTTATGATTATTGTATACATGTCGGTTTACACTGTAGACTCTTTTATGTCTATAGAAAATATAATTTATATCTTTTACCTACCCGATACGGTATCCTATTTAAACATTTTTCCTGAATTTAATTTTATTTTTCAGTTAGTTAAAAAGTGTATAAATAAACTATAAAGAAGAAAAAATAAAGATCTGAAAATCTTATTCCGGTTAACTACAAGATTAAAACCTATAAATAGCAGATCGTTTTATATTTGTAAAGGTTAGTCGGTAATTTGCTACAGGGAAGGACTGAAAAATCTGATCGTTTGACCAGAGAATGAGAGAGACAGGTTTTTACATGGACAGAGCGCGAGAGCGTGGTCGGGATATTTATGAGCGTGCCAATGTAAAGGAGAAACCCAGTATATCTTGTAGAGCACTACTCTGCTGGGAAATGGTTTATTTGCGATTTGGGAAAAGCGAGACAGGAGAAACGTTTAGGGAGTTTGGAAGGTAATTAGGGTCCAGTGCTGTGAGGAATGCGCTGCCAATGAACAGGCCTGATTTATACCTTACCTCTCTGTAATTGCACCTTTTGTAATTTGTAATTATTTCTGTTTGTTGCCTTTCGTAAATGAGCAAAATGTCAAAACATGCAACAACATTTATTAAATACAATCAATTTATGCATTACAATATTGCTTATTCTATTGAACTAAAATCGCTTTAAATATAGAATTCACTATCTTCACGTAATTCAGAAATCATTTAAAGTTTATTAAAATTTCGAATGTTAAATTTAATTATCATATGTTTAATGTAAATTAATAATTTAAAAAACAATTATATAATATTAAAAAGTTTAATTTTTATATTTTTTATTATTTTTAACTTTGACGAAACATTAATTAATAATAAATTAAATAAATAAAACTTTATTGCCTCTAATACCATTTGGACTTTATTTCTGAAGAAAAATGTTTCAATTTTGGAAATTAAAGACGTTATTCAAGAAAAGTTATGCTTACGTTTAAAACTAACTGTTGAATAATAAATAATAATGTAAATCAGGACACTCTTCAATGTGAGAAAAATTTAGTTTGCAGATCGAGAATTTATTTGAGAACCAATCCATCATATAAAAAACTATAGTCATAGCGTATCAAAAAATTCTGTTTTAAAGGACAAGAATGAGAAAGTTATCTAAGTAGTATGTTAAATGATTACCAAATTAAAAAAAAATAAATTAAGTGTCTCTGTGATGCCTGTTCAAATTAATGGAATATTAATAACTATTATTTTTGTACTGGTTAAAAACAGTAAATTTTTTTATAAAATTTGGTGAGCAACGGCATTCTAAAACATCTGAAAAAACGTAATTCTTCGTTTCTTTTATTATGTAATTTTTATTATAAAATTCATTTTTTGTACAAATTTTTTATTTCATAATTATTTAAATTAGCTTGAAAATATTATATTTTGGAAAGTGTTGGTTGCTATCATATCTGTAATAAATAATGCCCATTACTACATCCACCTCTTTTTATCTTAAACTTAGCAAAATATTATAAAAATGTTATCAAATTATAGTACGGTGGTTAAAATGAAAAAGACAAAAAATACTTCTGCTGAATGTAAAGAATGTTATGTTCTTGTAGATATTTTCTCGGATCATTTATGTAATAATGGAATTTTGGAAAACTATTACTCTACCATGAACAAATTACTAATCAATGTAACCAACAAGTGGTAGATTTCAGCCTTTCATCTGGAAGGTCCTAGGTTTGAATCTTCTTCAGGCTTGGCATATTTCATAAGTTCAAAAATTTCTATTCTGTATTCGTACGCACAAGCTTTAAACTTATCTGGTGAATGGAGAAAAAGAAAATAAAGGTACTTTCCTTTAATACTGTCGTTCATGCCGAAAGAAAAAATAAGAGATAAAATTTTGAAGAAAAAGAAGAGTTGGGTTGATCTGGGTAGGCTTCATCTTGGAATCAGAACTTGATAATATTCTTGAAGATTCAAGCAAAAATAAGGCACAGGGTTACCCTACAAACTATCAAAATTATTGCCAAGTTAAGGAAGAAATAGATGGAATATATTTTATAAATTTGCATTATAGTTTATGAGACTGAAGAAATACCTGAAGATAGAAAGAAATTAGACTAAAAAGATGAAATTTTTGCTAAAAAAAGAAGTTAAAAACTGACAACTTTAAAAATTATCAAATTATAAACACCAGCATCGAAATAATCACAAATATAGATCGTTTGCAGGGAAATAGACTGTATGAGAATAGAGTGTTAAAATATGATTACTTTTGTTTCAAAAGATCATGGGCGCCAGGAAGAGAAGGGGATTCTAGCGTTCAACAAAGCTACCTACATTATGGCTGTATATCTGGAGAAGATTTGATAAAGATGAAAAGAGTAAGGTATATAAAGTTGAACTGAAATTTAGAATGAAGATGAAATAAAATTTTTATTATAATAAAAATATTTTCAAATAAGAGTGAATAATAAAGAAAGAATAGTAAAGAAAGAAAGGGGATTCTGATTTCAGAAAAGAGTGAGTCAAGGAAGTATTCTTTTACAGTTTGTTTCAAATCGTTTAGAGAAGAACAGATGTAGTATTTAATGGAAAAATATAAAAGCGCTGTAACCAGAGGAGAAAGGAGAAAAATGTTGCGGTTCTTCAATGATATTACTTGATGGCAGATACGATAAGCAAGAAGAAACCCTAAAAGCATTAATCCATTGCTAGGAGAACAACTTACTAATAAATAATAAAACAAAAAATTTAATATTAAAATGAAACCCTAAGCACACCAAGGAAGCGTCATAAAATGTCCTCAAATTTCGATTTTACTTTGTTTTTCCTTATTTTCTAAAGTTCAAAACTAGTTTTAATATTTTGTGTCATAAACTGAATTTGTCAATGAATCATGAGAAATTTTCTAAGTAATTGTGAATGAATATAAAAATATTCTCATTTGAAGTGAAAATAGACACAAAATGACCCCTCTCGGTAGACCAAGAATGTTACTTTTTTCCGTTTAAAATTTCCGACTAATTAGAGAACTGAACATGTCTGACAACAAACACTTGATGATTTTTATTTTCCTTCCAATTAGGAGAAAAAAATCGGCTGTTTATTTTGTTAAGCAGGGCAGTGTACATTTGCCAGAGTTCATTATTATTATTATCATTATCATTATGAGTGTTACCGAGGGTTGTGATGATAGACCTACAATAACAAATGAAAATAATTCTAAAATTGGAGATGTTAGTGAACAAGAAGACAGATAGATCGAACGTGAGAATATAGAATCTTGACTCGAATGAATATGATACTTCAGATTCAGAGGTTAGTGATAATGAAAATAGGATTACTAATATTCCTAAACTCACTGCTAGAAGCGGTTGAGAGTACGTACTCCAACCTAAACCAGTCGGACGAAAAACGCAGCAGAACATCATTCGAGGAGGTATACCTGTTTTGCTCCTTCTGACAAAGGACTCGCCTTTTCTTTTTCTTACCGATAGGTTTTTTACAAAAAATAGCACACCAATGACGAAGCTTGCATTAGAGATCGAGAGCGAACAAACAAGAACGAGCTTTTTGCATTTGATAGAAACTTGATTCTTATTGTAGCCTTCAATGAAAACTTCATTGATGTTCGTGGTTTGCGGTCGGAAAAACTGGATACGCAGTGTATATTTCTAGTACGAGCAAGACTAGGTTTTACAATTTGCTTGAAATCATAAAATGACAAAAACAAAGAGAGGAGCGAAGGGAGAATGATAAATTTTCAGCATTACGTGAAGTTTTTGAATGGTAAATGATACTTCCCCAAATTATTATCATCCAAGTAAAATTTTGTTATAGACGACACGTTATATTTATTCCGTGGTAGGGTTTCTTTCAAAGTTTTTGTGAAAGAAAAAATAGGTAAAATGGGATAATAATTAGAATATTGGCAGAGTGTACAGACCGATATGAGCACAATAAAGAAATGTATGCTAGAAAGAAGGAATGAGTTAACTGAGGATCTACTGAAGTTGTAAAACGGCTGCTTTTACAGATACTACACAATGCTTTTACTACAGGCAAAATGTCACAACCGATACGTATTACAATTCTGTGATTTGGCGGAGGGACTGTTTAAAAACTGGGGACTGACAGCAGTCGGCACATCGCCTTCAATTCGTAAACATATTCCGGAAGAATTGAAAGATACCGAAAGCAGTGAAAAGTTTCCAAGTGTGTTTGCGTTTATCGAATCTTCTCCAAACAGTGTTCCAATGACATTAGTGTCATATGTATCTGAAGATAAACCAAAAAAAATTGTGCTTCTCATGCTATCTACCCGACATAATGACAAGAAAGTTTTGAAAGACGATAACAAAGAGTCTGATGTAATATTGTACTATAATATGACTAAGGGAAGCGAAGATATAGTCGACCCGATGGTAAGAGAATATACTATTAACAAGGCATTCATCATCGGCCGTTGTCAGTATTCTTTACGTTACTAAACATAATGTGTCTTGATGCGTATACAATTTTCATTCTAAACGATCCTGAGTGGCAGTGCAAATAGAAAAATTAGGTCTCAGCCCCATTAGATCAAATATTGAAAAGAGAGAGAGAGAGGAAAGAACGCAGCAAGTCTTGAAAAACATATGTTCCAGGCAAAGGACGGCCCTGCCCCCTCACATTAGGAATGAATTGTATAACCTCAAAAACAAACAAGAAAGAACTGCCACTGGAAGAGGGCGCTGTAATTTTTGTTGCAACGAGTTTAAGACTAAAAGGAAAAAGGCTTACAGATTAGCGAAGAAAACTATATTTTGCTCTCTCTCCAATAATTATGTTTGCAGTAATCGTAATGAAAAAACTGTAAAATGTGTAATTTGTGGACTAGAAAGTGATAAATCTGATTTACTGTTTTTTTGTTTATATTTTTGTTTACAATAGTTATAAGCTCAAAGGTGTAGGTTTTTTATAAAAATAAAAGTAAGTGCTTCTTGTTAATTTTTCTTCTTTTAATTGTTGCTAATATGTATCAAATGATAGTATCAATGTGCATTATTAAGAAAGTTATGAAATGTGATACCGGGGGATAACGAGAAATGAGTGTACAGTAAGGAAACAGTGTAACAAAATTTACAGAATTTTGATATTTAGAGATGAAATTACAAATGATGGAGAAAGTAAGCTTGAAATCGAAAGTAGAACCGCTCAAGGAAGGATAGCTTTTATCAAAAATATGTCAGCTTATATTTTATTTAGATTTAAGAATTGGCTAATTTTTCTTAAAATTTTACCACATAACTTTATAATAATATTGAAACTAGAAAATCAGATAAAAGAAAGGAAAAAAGTAGAGGCATTTGAAATTTTTAAAACGTAGGATTATGCTGAAAATAAGGTGAACTAATGATATCCAAAATGAGTAAATCTTCAGGCGAATATGAGAAGAAAGAAATTTGTGGCAGTCTTGTATGAAGGAGGCTACTTTGGTGGATGAATCGCATACTAAGTCAAATTTTTTTTAATTTGGTGATAAAAGGATGTTTAGAGGGAGATGATAACAACTGGAATTTATAATATAAATTAATAAAAATGTAGGATGTAGTAATCAGTCGAAGTTAAAGAAATAACGCTGAAGAGAGTGGGAAGGAGAAGAGTATAACCCAGTAAAATTAATGAGACAGAAATAACATTCTTGAATCTTAATCCATGAACCAGATGGGATCCTCCATTATTCATCCATTTTATTTATTTTCATGTTGTTCCACTCTATATGTCAAATTAATTCATGGTATTAAAAAAATATATTTTTTATTAAATAAGGAGTCAGGTTATTGTCATATTAATACGTTCCATCCTCATATCCCTTTGGCTATCGCCACCTTCGTCCTTTATTGACGTTGCAATGATGAAAATTTCGTAATAGAGTTATGTAATCTTAGAGATTAATTCATGTTATTTTGTACAGTGAAGACATTAATTTTGTGAGGAGTAAAAATGGTCGAAAATCTACTTTTCCACAAATATTCATATTTTACAAATCTGAATTTTATTAAAATTTTATAATACTTCGAATAATTTGAATATTAACACAAATTATCGCGTTATTTTGTATTTTATCCATAAAATTTTATTCTCCTAAAAGAATTAATTTTTTATTGGTATTTAAGAAAATTTTAACAGTAAGTCACCGGTACTATTTTTTTTTTTACTGGAATTAATCGTGGAATTAACCTTAGGAGCATCGAACTTAATTCACACAGTAAATTCGCTCCTTCACTATCCTCCCGGAAGAATGCTCTCGCTGGCTGACATTTCGCACTTTCGTCTCACAGACTCACACCGCAGACTTTCGTCACTGAACTGACTTGCATAATTTTCACAATTCACATTTCGCAGCCGTTCCTCGTGGAGCTGGCGTCGTAACGTCTCGCTTGACAGAAATTACACAACTTACATTTCACAGCCTCTCCTCGCGGAGCTGACGTCGTAACTTCACGTCTCGCAGACACTCCTCTTGGAGCTAACGTCGTACCGTCTCGTCTCGCAGCCTCTCCTCACGGAACTGATTTTTAGCTGGTCTTCGCAGGGTATTTATACTTCTACCCCCTTTACCTTCTGGACCGGACCCAACTCGAAGCACGAGAACGATCGACAGAGACGTTCATTTTCACCGCAATCCAAACCTCGTCCGGTGAGTTATATCATGGTAAGAACATTTATTCATTGTGTATCAGAAGGCATTATTACAAAAGACGGTTGTTAAACGGACCTGTTACCTTTAATAAAAGGGTTCCTTTTAGTAACTTTCTGAATTCCTTCAGTTATTATATTTTCTACTTCTTTAAAAATAATTGGTAGGAATCCGTTACTCAAGCCCGATATACCGGTATTGTTACAATATATATATATATATATATATATATATAGAGAGAGAGAGAGAGAGAGAGAAAGACAGAAAATCACGCAGCTTATATTCTGATAGGCGAAATTTAATTTTTCAGAACAAAATATTTTTATATTATTTTAATATTAAGTACATTGTTTATACATTTTATAACATGATATCATCAGCACTTAATACTTTACTTCTACATCAAGTTATATTCATTTTGAAACATATCTATGCTTTGTAAACAGAAGAGGGCGGCGTATTATGCGGAAAGGATGCTTTCAAAAATATCGTTAAGGAAAGAAAGAAATAAGGCGATGGAGAGTGCAGTCACGTCTGCAGGGGGATTGATTCCTCCAGCCATTCTGTCACCTGCTCCCTTTTTCTGTGCAACCCTCAGATTTATGTAAAAAATTATAATAAACGTCGTCTTGTCTTGAAAATAATATTTTTCTTTTTTTGTAGCATTATTTAGAAAGGGGAATGCTGTGGAATCACGTACATTATTAGATAGGTATTACCCGACGAAAGCAGATATCGTATAAAATTTTCCGCTAAAACGTTTTATTTCTTTTTATAAAATATTGAATTTTCTTAGTACATTATCGCTATACTGAAATATGAGATTTAAGATAACGGATTGAGTTTGCATTTAGCATATATTTATTTTGTTATTTATATACATATATAATTTTTCTTTTTTTTTCAGTACTGATTTTGATCCCTGACAGACGTTTTATAAGTTTAATTAATCTACTATAACTGAAAGTTTTATACCTTCATTTTAGTTTTTTATAGATGACTAAGTGGAAAAATCTTTAAAAAAAAATTAATTCCTTTCAATGAAAAATAGCGTTTAATGGTTATTAATACAAAACTACCAATTAATTATTAGCAAACTGATTTAGTATGATTTTTAAATTGGACAAGAAGCTAATTCTAATATATAAGACATTTTTTAATTCAAAATAATTTAGTCCCTTAAGAATTCCTGAATGTGTATAAAAAAGAAGTTTGACAAAACAGACCGACAGATGTAAACATCCACCGATTAGCCAAAGTGTAGTATATCACAGATATATTTATGTGAAAAAATTCTAATGAGCCCTAATTAGTTCAAGAAATTTGTATAACGCATACATTTGTAGCTTTAAACTATCTATCACAGAATCTCGTTTGATTGTGGTTTATGGAAAGCACCAGTAGTTAAAGGGGCTACTCAAAACGCTTTTACTCAGAGTAGTGACGGTCGTTATGCAGTCACTCTGCGTGGAGAATACAGTGAATTCGTCATATGAAGGACTGAATTTCAAGTATTATTGGCATATTGATATGCAACTGTTTATTTAGCTCAATCAAGAAGGTGACTTTTCATTTTCTTTAATAAGCCTGGAAATTAAAGCTTTTTATTTTAATTACACCTTAATTTATCTAAAAATGGTATTTTTTTACTTTATAAGCATTAATAAAGTACTAGTGAAATTTGATGTATTTATTTACAATTTTTGTAACTGAAATGTTTGCATTTTTGTTAGTTCTTCCAGTTAAATATTTATATTTTATCAGAGTGAGAATATTTTGGCAGAAGAATGAAATTCTACACTAGTTTAAAAAAAATATGAATAATTATCATTCTTTTTTAGAGTAATAATTGCTTTAAATCAGAACTTTTAACTTTACAAATTTTATTAGAATTTTTTGAACTCTTCTGCCTCATACCAACAACATTATCTAAAAAATCTTGGATTATGCAATTATAAAATATTAACTTCATTGTTATTTTATCTTGAAACACTCTTTAGCTTGCGATTTTAATCATAATTTTTATTTCAGTAAACTTCCGAGTTATTAAATATTTATCGTGGTTTTTGTAAGGATCATTTTACAAATGCGAATTAGGTTTCCGATTGTGTTATGTTTCAATAAAATTGATATATTTAATTTGCTTATCTATTACCGTTATCTGTTTTTTTCTTTGCGGTTTATTAATCCATAAATAATATTTATTTTTTCATAAATAATATTTCTTTCTGTTTATACACCAATTAGTCTTTTCTTACTGTTCTTTCTGTGAAGACTTAGAATAATCAATGATTAATTTAAAAGTTATTATAATTTAGAAATTAAAATAATACATATATTTTCTTATTGACATCGTTTTCAGTTTTTAAATTTAGAAAACAAATTGATCAAATCTCGCTTTCCTCGTCTCAGTCGTTAAGCTTTATTTTATCCTAATATTTATTTATTCACCTCTTGTATTTAGAGAATAAAGGTTTTCTCGTATTTAGAAAAGGAAGAACAAACCTCATAAAAATTTTCTTCCTATTGAAAACAGAAAACAAAAGAAAGCTATTTTCATGAGAGTGGGTTCAATCTATACTCGATGAACGATTGTGTTGAAGAAGTTTCCTGATTATAACGAACAGTATATAAAGGAAAAAGTGGCTAAAATATTTTAACTCTTCGTTTCTCCTACCCACTACTGAGAAAATAGCAAAGCGATCTTAGTTCGTTCACTCTCCAGAGCTATTCCGAAGGGCGCTTTGAATCACTTTTCCTCAGTTATCACATTAAATGGACTTCTCAGTTGATTACGTACAATTAATTTCTCTTCTAAAAACTAAAACCTATGAAACATAAAAAAAATCTTATCGATGAGTTTATCATGTACTATGATGGTTGATGTGGAATTAAAATGTTAATAAAAAATTTCTGTCTGTAAATATAATTTCACATATTTTATTAGAAATGGCAGAGGTAATCGGAAATTTTTACCCTAACATGATACAGTATATAAGTTTTATTTCTTTTTTTCGTTTCTCAAAGTGTGTTTTCATATTATTAAGGTATATTAATGCAGAACAAAAAATAATCCTAATCTTAAAGGAGTTGAAATTATCATTTATAACTCTAGGATTAACTGGATGAAACTCATCATATTGTACGACTTAAGTAATAACTAAAATTCAACTTTAAAGTAAAACTAAGATTTGATAAAAATTCCATTTTGAAATTATAAATAGCTTCCTAAAATGAGATTAATTTATTTTTCAGTTATAAAACAAAATAAGTATCAAATTCTTGGGTAAAAATTATTTAATAGGCTAATGAAAATAAAGCTAAGACTAATTTATATCTTATAATATTATATGTTACTTTTTTAGTTACGGTCATTTCTATAACCAAAAAGACCTTAAATTTGAAATTGTTTTTTTTTGGTTTTGTAGATATTTAAATAAATATTTTTAACAATTAACCTTAAACTTATAATTTTTAGTTGAATTTAACTTATTCATTTTTATGTTACAATTGTTTGATCGATTAACGTCTGGGGTTTAATACATTTTATTTTTTTCCTGAAAGCGCAAAAATTACGAGTTTTAAAAAATATAGAAAATTCTAATCGGTAAATTAGGTTAAAATCGTATTGAGTATTTATACGCATTATAAACAAAAATCACTGAATGAAAACCCAGCTGATAAAACTAGTTTACTGATTTTTAATGATTTTTTTCAATTTTAACTTATACTTCATAGGTACTTCAATAAAAAATTGTTGATTACAAATATTTAAAGCTAGTGTATAACACAGGTTCTGATGCGGGTTGTCATTAAAGAGGTACATAAGAAAAAGTTATATTCTAAACAAAAATTAAATTAATATTAGGCAGCTAAAAGGATACGTAAATATCAAAAACATTCAAAATTCATTTTGAGTATGTGTCAGTTCGTTTTCCAGGTAAAGGCAGCATATACTTGGCTGAAAATTAAATCTGTTAAAAAATTACAAATTTTTTTTTTTAGTAAAAGTTTAATAAATGTGAAATTTTGAAGTTCAGTGAAATTTTTCACACAAACTATATAATAATTTTTTTTAAACCGTTGAACCTAACAATGATATGAAGTTATAATATTTTTAGTACAGATTCGTAGTTTGAACCCTTATTAAACACTTCCGGGTGATTGATAATACTTCTAATGATGTAAATATTTCAAATATCTTCTGAATAAACAATTATATTGCATTTCGTATTTCAAACTTAAGATGTTTTTGGGTATTTAGTTATTTGGACCACAACAATAGACTTTTAAATAATATTTTATGTGGCAAAATCGAAAGAAAACAAAATTAATAATTTCTGTTTCATGGTCCTTGAAAAATAAAACTGATTAAGTTATCATATTGAAATATTTTTTAAATATTTTTATCTAGGATCCATTAAGATCCTAGCAACGTCATAGAACAATGTAAAAAAAATTATAAAACATACAATTGAATTAAAATGATTTTTTTTTTTACTCTATAAGATAAAAAGGTTAAACACGGTAAATAATAGGAATTTATTCTTAGGAAGTTAGGATTTCGGATTCATAAAATAATGATATGATGAATGAAATACAGTTTTTATCATTAGCAATTATCTGACACTAGTAATTCTTAAGCTATCGTTGAGGGGAACTTTAGGTATTCTCCATTATAGAATTTATTCACTTAAAATTTATATTTTTGTATATGTACAGAATGTTAGTTAAAAAGATCGGCAAAATTTCATTAAAATAGGTGAAACTGTTTAGAAACTATTCTGTAAATTTATTTTTAATAAAACACAAATTTTCTGGAAGGCGTTTATAAAAGCTATTCCCAATAATTTTTAAAGAACTTATACTGACGTTTGAACGCACTGCCGATATTGTACGACCTTTCTTATTAAGTCTGTGTTTTAATGTGTAGTCTATATTTATAACGGATTAATTCCTATTGAAATGTATTTTTATTACGCCAAATTTAAAATGTGATTATTGAAATATACGTATATTGTGCCAAATTTACTTATGGTCCCCTTCGAGGAATCGATTGTTAATTCTAGCAAATAGACAATAAAAAATAATAGAATAAACCAAAATAACAATTTCTGCTATATAAATGCTCTTTGTATGTTAAGAGCAATGTAATATTTTAAAAAATAATATAAAATATTATATTTCAATTTTATTTCTATTATTATTTTTTCTAAGTATTGTTAATAAAGGCAAATTTTTTTTGTAGATACTGTCAACTAGCTCGGTAATTTTATATTTAAATTTTTTTTTACACAGTCCAAACCTAAATTCCACATTTTTAATATGTTTTGGTAGTTTACAAATTTCCTCAAATACCAACATAAAAATGAGTATTTTTAAAGATATATTAATAGTCTTTATTACTGAAGTTTTTATTAATCATGGAGTAAAGTTTAACAATTAAATAAATTTCGGAGAGTAACAGAAATCGGCTTTAGTGACCGGTCTTCTTTTTTATTACTCAGGTTGTTATACTTAAGCCACAAAATTTTCTATCAAAAAGTAAATAAATAAAATAATAAAAATAAATTCAGTTTGGTATTAATTTACATTAATAGAAAACGTTTGTGAAAAATATTTCGTCAGCTATCAGAAGAAGGAAAAAACGTTTATGGACGTATCATATATATATATATAGGAAATATTTTATTGAAACTGAAATAATTCGTTGCTTGTCCATTTTCTTACGGTACATTCCTTATTCTATCCAACCTTTGTTGCTTCATAATTCATCACTCATATAATATTTGTCATTTAATTTATATTTTATATTTAATTAAATATAAATTGTTCTAATGTATAATATTATATGATTATTATAGGTTTATATAACGTATAGTTTTATTTTGGGTTTGTTATCTTTATGCATCTGCTCAACAGACTGACTATTTCACCCACATTCTATCCCTTGGGAAATATGGAAATTCGAGATGAAGTGTCACTCACTAGTTATAAGCAAATTTGAATTTGAGTGATGAACTATAATTTGATTCTAAGTGATTTTAAATATTTGGGCGATTTCAGACATAAGTGAATATATTCATATTGTTTAATATAAAACCAAACCCTACTGATCAGTTGCTATGTTTTTATTTCCTTCTTGAAAATTTATTTTACAACAAATTTTGTCTTTATAAATTTTTATTTCAAGAATTTATTATCTACCAAGATGGTGGAGACGGCTGTTGGCAATTCCCAAGTACAATAAGAATTATTGTCTATTTCTATTATGTTGATACACTCGTATATACTTATTATTTATTACATAGGTAGTATTTATTATTTACTACGTACGAAAGTGTATTTGAAAAGTACTACGATGATTGCTATGTAATTATGCATTTTGATTTACATTTTCACCTCTAAATTACAAAATAGAATTGAAGAAAGAAGGTTATTTGTTATTGAAGACTTTTGAAAAAAAAAATTGATTAGGCCTACACTTATTAAAATATTGGGTGGACTGTCTGATTTACTAACATCTCAAGGTATTTAAGTGATTAAAATCTAAAAAAAATGAAATAGAAATGAAAAGATTTTCATGAACTAATGATTCAGTAGAAATTCAAAGAACATATTAGTTATTCATTGCATTACTAAATTTAGTTACAGTTTCTGTGTGATTTAGTATTTGTTTAATGTACACCTCCCACCAAATCCAATAATGTGTTAAATAAAGATGGTAAACCGCATTAAACAATAATAAAATGATAATCTATAATGCTTCTCGGGTATTTATATATTTTTTTTACTACACCGGCCGAACTTGGACAAGTATTTTTAAAGAAAAAGATGAGATGATAAGTGAAATAACACGGGGAAAATATACAAGATTTTTAGGAAAAATCGAATCCTATCCAGCATGCTAATTACTACAGATTCAGCTGACCTTAAATATAAAGAGGAAAAATTATAATTTCAAAATGTATATATAAATCGTAAAATAAATACAACATTGTTATAAATTTTAGCGTATGACTTAGCCTTGAAAATATACTATTACATTTTCAAACAACAAACAAAATTTAATTTAATAATGTAATATATTGATTTATATTGAATTTTTAATGTAATATATTGATGATATCATCCTGCTTTACTAAGGCAAGGATAAAAATTATCACATTTACAAAACTTCCAAATTTATCCAACTTTCACAAATTAACTGCTGCAGAAATGTGATCAACTTACTTCTCAAAATAACCTCATTACCTGAGTATAATGTAAAAGGACTCTTCACAATAAAATACCTAGCATATACCGAATCCAACCCAAAATAATAGTATAGTCATTGAAATACTCCCAACACGAATTATATAAAAAAGACAAAAAAATGTTACATTATATTAACATAAAAAAATAAAGAATTAGAGAAAAATAAAGTCAAATTTACAAAAATATCTCTTAAAATGCTGTTTACATAACAAGAAAAAAAGTTATGCCAAAAAATACAATCACAAAATAAAATTATTTCACAAAATATAAACTTTTTTACTTCAAATCCACAATGTTCTACGCTGATCAAACAGAAAAATTTCAGAAAAAGACAGCTCTAACTCTTATAACCCAACTTCACAGAAACATGGACTCAAGATTTACTTCATAAATGCATCTAAAATCCATCAACATTAATATTAAGCTTGATATTCTACACATAAGCAGTAAATATTCATATCTTAATATACTGGAAAACTATGAATGAATAAATACATCAGTGATATAAAGAAGCATCTTAAAATTTATTTTCTGACCAAATCTAAGCAAATGCCTGTCTGATGTAAAAAGTTACCACCAATAATATTCAATCTGATGTCGGAGAGAACAGCAACACTAATTAATAAGGTGGCTGTAAGGACGGCAGAATACATCATTAATATACAGATTGTATCATGAAGTTACCCCGGAACTGTAATAACCGATTCTACTCGGAAAAAGTATATAAAAACAGATGTCCAAAAATGCTTCATTTGCGAGTACGGCTAGTGAAAGATTTCGCTAGGATTTCAGCAACCTCCGTGAAATGAGGTCGTACTAAAATTTTAAGGACGTAAATTAAAAGACATTATTATAGATTTCTTATGTTTTTGACATGAAAAATAGTATAAAATAAGCTCCAGAACCATATCTGCAGTAGTTTTTTTTTTTAAGTATTAGGTAAAAACAAATAAATTGGAGTAAAAACCCTGTTTATTTTTTTTTTGTTTTTTTTTTTACATTAAATGTACAATAACTTTTTTGAATGAGTAATCGATAAAACAAATAAAAGTGAAATATAAATAAAAAAAGACAAATAACACCTAATATAACAAAATATGTAAAGAATTTTCTAAATAAAATGGTCTAAGATAAGTTGAATAAAGCAAAAAGAGTTAGAAAAATTTGAATTGTATTAAGAAACAGCTTATTACTACATTTATCAGAAAGTACATATTTTATGTAAACAAAAATCAAATTCTTTTTGATGATGAGATAATTTTGTAAAAACAAAATTTTTTGTAAAAATTGCTATTAAAAAACTGAAAAAGAACTGGCAATTGTACAACAGTTGTAAAATAAAAATAAATAAATAATACTTAGATAATAATTTTTTTATTAATGACAGAAATACAATAAATTAGTTGAAAAAGTATTTCAAAGTTGGCAATAAATATCAAGAGCTGACCCCAACAATGAGCAACAATGTGTTAGTATTTAAATCATTCTGTAAGGTACGTTAAGTATATCGGGTTCTGTGCTGTCATTAGCAAAGATTTCCTGTGAAGATTAGTTTGAACAAGGTCTGTTTGTCATTGAAGTAATTATTTACAGCAGAGGAGTATGCTGATATGGTGTTAGTTTTACGTGTGTGTAATGATACTGCTATAGCTGCTGCAGGAGAATATGAAATACGATTTTCCGAATCGCTTTTCTCAATCTTCAAGAAAAGGTTCACTATCTAATATTCGTACCAGCTACGTTCGATTTATTCAATAAGATACTGTCACTGATGGAATTATTATCGATGCAGTTGAACCCAGTCCAGATATCAGTAAACGACATCTTTCTAAGCAGAATGGAGTTTCGCATTCGAAGACACTTCAAAAGTAAGTTTTATCTTTATCATAAACAGTTAGTTCAACATCTACATCCAGGAGAAGATCCGCTTGGGTGGAGTCCTGTAACATGTGGAATACTAATCGAAAACTATACAAGTATGTTTTGTTTGCCGAAATGCAAATTTCATTCGAGATGGCGTCAACCAACTCTTACACATTGAGCAAACATGGGCAGAAGTAAATCCTCATTACATGGTTAATGCAATTTGCAGCACTGTTTTAGCGTCAATATTTGGTACGGTCTTTTTCTCAAACGAAAAGTTGTAAAACAGTTTGCATAAATTTACATACATTTCATATTAGTTTGCTATGTAATTATTTCGTTTTACCTTTGTAAATTATTGAATATACAGAGCTTAAATATTTTTTTTTTTTATTATAAGGAAGAATATGAGGTTTCTATCATACAGTAATTTGATTTCACAACAATTACACCTACAAATTTCTAGCCTACATACAACTAACGTAATTCTTATAAAGGTAGTTGCTTGTATTTAAATACTAGATCGTGATTACCGGTGTTCTTTGATGGTTGGGTTTAAATTAACCACACGTCTCAGGAATAGGAGATCTGAGTTTGTTCAAGACTATAGCTTTACCGATACAGTTAAATTTTTCTGAGTACTGTATAAATTTTGTATTTTTTAAAATTTTTCATTAATCAGTAATTGGTATAATTATTATAAAATTAATAATAGTTATTTTTTTCTGGAACCATGATTTCCGCCTTGTTTAGAAAAGTAAACAATATTCCGATGTACAATTTAAAAAAGGGAAAAATTTTTTATTTCTCAGTAAAGATAAGCCTTTTTTCACTGAATAATATATTTTGACGCCACCATGGAAATACAAGTATCATTACGTAACATAAATTAAATGGTAAGGAAAAAGTATTATGAAAGAAGGAAAAAAGTTTGATAATAAAATCTGGAACATAACGGTTTGTAAAAAAATATACAATCATTTCACGTGAGTGTAGTCCGGTAAATTTTTGTGAGCTGTTTAATGAGCATGGTTTCTACATCATATTACAAAAATTATATAAGGATAAACAGGAAATGATTAACGAGTAAAACCATGCTATGCAGAACAAAACAAAATTTCTATCTTCGTTAAATTTCTGGTTTTGATTTAAACATCTTGGACATTATAGTCTTGAAATGTACATATTTTAGATATTTAGACAAACGATGTATCATGTTGTTATTGCAAACACGAAGAAATGGTTTCATTTATAATTAAAACATCAAAATTAATGATGTACAGCCACGATCATAATTATAATCTATTATTTATAATTGCAAATGAAACTTTTAAACAGAAAACACTTAGTAGGGCTCTTGCCTAAAGTGTTTTATTTAAAGTATTTTTCGTTAATTAAATCGTATGAATGAAGCACTTAAATTACCTTCCTTTAGTATTGATGTCAAAATATATTTTTTACCTCATTTTTCAGTTACCTCTTTCTTTGATACTTTACTTCCACAAAATCTTGTGTTCTAAAAATTACTGAAAAAACAAAAATATCTTTTCCAATAAGCATCTCTGAAGTTATATTTATTAGATAATTTTCAAGGGAAATTTATATTTTTCTGCTTGCTCTTTAATATTTATTCTGAATAACATTTCATTATTTTAAAAGAAATAAGTAATTTGTTACGTAAATTACTTATTTTTGCTACCGTTTTATTCTTGCAAGGAAAGACTTTTCTGAGAATTAGTATGAATAAAAATTAAGTAATAAATTAACATTTTACGTTGTAGTTTTATATATATATATATAATTTTTCCCACTCCATATATATATATGACATTACGTTGGTGTATGTTATATAAATAGTGATATTGATTGATTAAAAAACTTGTTAAGATACTTATATTTTGCGTACAGAACCATACGGAAAACCAAATCAAAATACCGTTTTGCTACTTGGATTAGAAATAATATAATAAAAAATTTATCGGCGTACATCTAATTGGCGTACTTCCTCGTACGCCTATTATTAATGTTTCATCGTACACATTTTTTGCTGCACCTCATTTAAACTTTGTCATTTGAAAGTGAGATACGATCCACCAATTCTTTAAAAAGTGGACAGTTACACAATTGCATTGTGGTGGACACCACATTCCATTCCATATGTATATGGAATTGTGGCCACATTTTTTTTTTGGTGTCTTATCAGCATTTCATATTAGTTTATATATTAACTTTGTTTCACATCGCTTAAGTAGTTACCTGATGTAAGTGAGAACGTGTTATAACCGTAATCATGAACACAATCGGTTCCAATCTGACTCTACATATATATATATATATTTTTTTTTTAACTGTTTTTTAATTTAAACATATTGATTTATTAATAATAAATTTAAATATTTATTAAAAATTATTGTAAAAAATTTTACAGTAAATAATAGTTCAATAATAATAATAATAATAATAATAATAAAAAGTATATATTGATGAAAAAAAAATCAGAAGTTATTAGTGAAATAAAATTTTATTTACCTTTCATAAAAAAAAATGTTTGTGTAATTTAATAAGCGTATGAGAAAGTCATGTTCTATCATCATATTTTTTGTTTTAAGAAAGAAGTATTCAAATTTTAAGAAAACATTTATTTGATTAAGTACAAATTAAATTGAGGCAAGATCCCAGTCTCATTGCGTCTAAGAAAGATATTAAGAAAGTCAACAAAAAAAATCGACACAGTAGGATACATTTAAAAATTACAATTATTAACGTTTGGGGAATATTTAGCATTTTAGAAAGTAAATTTTTAAAAGTTTAATTAAAAATGATCATGTAACTAAATATGAGATTGTTACAACAATGGAGAACTTTTTACCGAAACCAGAAATTCCAAGTTTTATATTAATCTATTAATTAGAAACTCCATAAAATGGTATTTCGTTAGAACAGTGTTGAGGGTAATGCTTTATGACATAAAAAATTGAAAAACCGAAATAGAATGAGTAAAGATTGGATTTCTCTTGCAGTAATTATTTGAACTTTATATAATGAAACCATGAAGGTCCCATGGTATACAGTCGTTACAGTTAATAGGCCCGTTAGAGTTACAACTAGAAATGAATATTATGAGCAATATGGGAGAATCGCCATGTGATAATTGATATATTTCACTCAATGGATAAAAATTTTGCATACGCACCGTGTAACAATTGAATTATTAAGAAAGGAAAAAGTATATTAATTGTTTAGAAGTTGGTTATAGTATTAACCAATACAGATATGTATTTCATTAAGCTTAGTATATCCGTCGACAGACTTAGGTCTGATGGATAGTTATGTAAATTAAATTAAAAAATAAAATAAATAAAAATAAGTAATTTTTGCCTTATTGTTCGCGGAAAACAATGTGAATATCATATAGCTCATTTAAAAAGAGACGAAAAAAATTTCATTTGGAATAGATATTATTGTTTATTTTTATAGAAAGTAAATAAAATATCAGCTCTGTCTATAAGAAATTTGAACTAGGAAAAGTTGATTTTAAAATAATTCTTTTCTAAGTTCCCGATGAACAAATGAAGTTAAAATAATTAAATTATTATAAAGGAAGCGAAGTGTAAAGGAATTGAAGGAATTTGGACGATCGGAGTATCCGGGAAGAAAAGATTAGAAGCTTTTGAAATGTTGTCCTATAGGAGAATGTAAAAAATTAAAATGGGTGGATGAAGTGACAAATGAAGAAGTGTTGCGGCAAATCGATAAAAAAAGAAGCATTTGTAGAGATGTTTTATATGAGCGTTGAAGAGACATTTATAGGCCATATATTAAAGCATTTTGGAATAGTCGCTTTGATATTAGAGGGACAGGTAGATGAGAAAAATTGAGCAGGCAGGCAACGTTTGGAATATGTAAAAAAAATTGTTATGGATTATGATGTACATTGAAACTTTTAAACAACTTAAAGTTTTTACATTTTTTTGGGCTTTTGCCTAAAGTAATTTATTTAATGTATTTTTCATTAATTAAATCGTATGAATGAAGCATTTTAATTACCTTCCTTTAGTATTGGGGTATACCGAAATGAAACGATTGGCATTAGATAGGGAATATCGGACAACTGCATCAAACCAGTCAAATGACTGAAGACAAAACATAAAGGAAGCAAAGCGGAACTAGACGAAATTTCTGTGTACTTTTTTGTTCTAATTTTACAGGATTTGTAGATAAATATACCGAAAATAAATTGGTACTATTCTCTCTGTAAATATTATACTATTCTGTCGTTATATTGTTAAGTGAAATTTATCATTGAAAAAAATTGATAGGCTTATTAATGGAAATTATTTTAAGAGTTTTGTCCAACATGAAATTAATATGATCCATAAAAAATATGATCAGAATTCTATAAAAAAAATAAATAAATAAAAATAATAAGAATTATACACTGGTAACACCCCCGTTGATAAAAATCTGTTCGCAAAAATCAACATAAATTTCTTGCCATGCGTCAACTTATATTTCCACTTCTGCTAGATCCCAAACAGAAAAGATTGTAAACATTTGGTGCTGTAAAACTATAAGGAAAATATCGTCGATGTTAGAAGATATTTGCGTTGAAAGAGAAAACAAATATATAATTTATTCATACTGTTAGGAAGCTCTTAAACAGAATGTTTTAACCAAGAAAATTTCATGTTTTAGGTATGCATGTGTGTGCGCACGCGCGTGTGTGTGTGTACAGAGAGAGATTGAGAAGAATTGCTGTTTAATATTTCATTTTAATAAAACAGAAATAAAGACTAAATGTCTGAAATTTCTGCAGTCTATAATTTAAAGTATGCATTTACAAACCATGATTACAAGTAAGAATACCAGGGACAATATAAAATAATACCTACCAATATTGTTTTATTTCTATGTTATGTCTTATTTTTTAAACAAAAAGTGAAAAACACAAAAAAAACTGAACATTAAATGTGAATTTAATAAATAAATTGTAGGGTTGATAAATAGATTGGTTTTAGTAAGGGATCATGCGTTCATTTAGTACGCAAGTACTAAAAGGAAGTCACTATCATAACCAGTGTTTTCAAAATTTCAAAAAATGAAACATAATCTAAGATGATGTACTGACTAAAAATTGATATTTTTAAGACCGCCAGTGAAAAACAAGTTTTCAAAAGAGTTGTAAATTTTGGTATGATGAAATAAAGATGAAAAAAAAAAATATCCATAAATATATAAAATATTAGGTCTTCATCAAAACCATATCATTCCGGTAAGAAGATTAATGAAAACAATTAATTTTTATGATTTAGCATTATTAATCTTTTCCTGTTGGAGTGCTCTAGAGTTTAAAATTTTAGCTTTCAAAAAATATTTAAAACATATAACAAAAGGCTAAAAGTAATTAAAGATAACTTAAAATAAACTTATTATTTATATGTTATCTTATAACTTAAGTTAAAGCAATATATTACGTTATGGCAGGACTTTGGCATCAAATTGAAAAAAAAATTCCCTCTTGCAAGATAAGAATTACAGATAAATAACAGAATTTTCTGGCAATATATTTGTAAGTTTTGTTTAAATGAGACTCAAATTGAATTTAAAATCTAAAATATCTGGAAAAAGGATAATTACATAGACTTTACGTAAGCTTAAACATAACAAGTTTTTACTATTACAATGAACATTAGTTTAATTTATTGATTTACTTTTTTAAAAAAGTTCGTTTTGTTAGGTATAAACATGGCCATCAGAAAGATCATCCAGAAAATCTGTAATTTCATTAAAAAAAAGTTTTTATTATTAAAAAAAGTCGTAAATTCGGATAGAATTTAATGAAATTTTAGCAAAAGTTAAAAATATAAAGCCAGAAAATGGATGTGCAGGAATTAATAACTAGAGTAGAAACTGATCTTAATTATTTCCTGAATATAACAGTATATATCAATTTTAATTTAATATGAATATTGCAATATGTTCAAGTAGTAAACATTGAGCAACACCCCCACAGCCAAATGAGGTGAGGGTGATACGTATGAACGTAAATGAGGAGAAGTTATTTTACAGACTCAGAACAACCATTCCTGAGACGTGTTGTAAATTAATCAGATCCATCAAAATACAGTCAAGTTGTGGATTCCGATGTGTACGGTACTAAATCTGTAGCTCCGCGTTTTGTTATTTTTAGGACTGGTTATTTGGTGAATTTTGATTTGGTTTGTTTCGGAAATTGTCATTGGATTATTGATGGAAATGTGTACAAAGTTTTAAGTTTTTTGGTTTACAATTGTGCTATTACGTTTTTTCAAAACAGTGATTTTTCATTAGAATCATATACATTTCTATAGTGTAACTGGTGAAGCTATATGAAAATTATTCGAAGTCCAATAGCAAGGTCAGGCGAGTAAGTGACGTCACACTGAAGCAGGGTGATTTTTTCTCTATATTGGTGAGTAGTTAGAAAAATTTTTTTAAGTCCTAGCGTAAGCTTTATAAGGGAAACCTTCCCCCCCCCCTCTTTACCGTTCCTTACCCTTTCTACCTCGAACCCTCCTCCTAGATCTATGTCGATCTGGACCTTCCGCACCCCCAACCCAAAATTTTTTACCCAGAATTTGGAGACATACATTTTCCCGACCCTCCCTGACCACCCTAAAAAAAAATCTCCCCTCAAATATAGCGTGTGGGGTATCAAATTAATCGAAATTTGGCGCTAAGCAAATATTTTCATCATGCAGAGACATAGATCTTTACTTAAAGATGACAGGAGCAGCCGGAACATCCCAAGAACCTCTGAGACTGCTGCGAAGAAGCCACCCGTGAATAAGGGCAAGAAACGATTTAAACCTGCCTATAGATGCTGGAGTTTCGGCCATCACAGCACTAACTGTCAGGGCCCAATTCGGATTGACTTGAGATGATGGAATGGAAAGAGTCGAGGCACGGTCAGCAGTACGAGCAAAATGGAAGGCAAGATGATTAACCGGTACTAAGGCTGCCTGGACTATACACCTTATAAGAGGCCTCGATGCTTAGTGTGATAGAACACATGGGGAAGTAAACTACCATATTACACAGATGTTAAGGGACATAGCAGTTTTGGAGTTTATCTCCACAGAATCGGTAAAAGAGCAACACCGAATTGCATTTATTGCCAGTCAGAAGACACGGCAGAACACACATTGTTTGAATGTAGAGAATGGGAAGATCACAGAAGAAGGGCCAACCTGATAGGTTGTACATCGGAGGATTTGATTACATTTATCTTGCGAACGCGAGAAAACTGAGACAGATTCAACATATACGCGTCGGTAGTTCTCTACCTGTCTGTGGAGGGTAGAAGATGGGGTTTTTGAGCATTGAATAGAGTATTCATCAAAAGTTAGACTAAGCTAACTTGGTAGACGTGTCTGAGCAGGCTGAAAGAAGTCTGTGAGCTGGGTTTTTCAGCGGCATCAGCTTGCAGAGTCGAGGGGGAGGGAGAGGCCTTTGCTAAGTCATTGCTCGTCCCTGCTTCCGGGGATGGACAGCGACGATGACGCACGGAGATTGCTAAACCATTGATGGTGACACAGTTACACAGACTACGAGGATCCGGGGAGATGGACATCCTCCTGCTGAGTATACATCCATACATCCATGCATCCTCCTGCGCAACCCTGAATATACACAAACACACACAAAGAAAAAAAAGAGTGATTGGAGTTGAGATGAATGTATGTGATGGGTGAATGAATGAGGTGACATGTGAGTGAGTGAGCTATAGATGATGAAAGACGAAGAAGAAGAATACAGATAAAGAAGAGAGAAGAACGCAGGACACAAGAAGGATACAGACAAAGACCACAGAGTTTGGTGCAGAATCAGACTGTTGGGGGGGAAGGGGTGACGGATAGCCCTATTCTGAGTCGTCACCTGCCCGGGCTTGCTCGGGTGGGTGACGATGATCATGCACGGGGACTCCGAATCCGCAGAACCCAAAGGCACCTCCCCGAGGCTGAGAAATGCTTAATTGCAGGTCCGGTCTCAGGGAGGAGGAGAATGGTGGGGGGGAAGGTTTAGTAGCTAAGAGCCCGACAATACCATCTGTGCGAGCAGATGGTGGCTGGTAGAGCTTTTCCTCCTCCTATGAGTAGAAAAAACAACCATAAAAATACCTTCATATTCGCTGTCTAGTATTCAAATTCGTGTAGGAACAACTAACGTTTGTTAGGATATTAACCTCACAACCATCGTCCTGGTGGATTGTTGAATATGAGTAAAATTTTTCACAATACGGAGTTCAACGTCAACCTTAAACAGCATAATTTAAGATGGTATGTTTTTTCAGTTTTATGTATGGTGTTTTCTCTCAGTTTATCATTACTAGGCTTATTAAAGTAATGCATAAGAGATGTGGTTATATCGACGAATGCTTCTAATAACATATTTTGATAGGAAAGTAAATGAAGTTTTGCATAATCTCGACAAGAAATGGTATTGGTCTGCAAACATAAAGCAAGGAGCCGTCATATTTTAGGTAATCTTATGAGCGAACAAAGTTAGAAATTGTTACATAAATCAGGGAAAAATATGTGTAGACAAATATGTGTATACATTGTTGCTTCAGAACTTTGGGAGTGGTTTAATTGCTTACCAAGAGCCTTTTAGATCCCCAATTAACAGATTCCAAATTAGCAGGTTGCGTTGGCGATCTTGATCACCAACTTAACGAATGAAAATGGCGCCTTAAGAAGAGGCTGTTGTCATTTAAACATACGCACTTGAACACTTCGGTGTTTTACAAAATATTCATAACAATATATTATCGTATGTAAATATTTTGATTCCATATAGTGGGAAAAGTTATCATCTCAATACGGTTTTAAAAATGGAATAGAATACAAATCGGTAATGGAATAGATCACTTTTTATGAAAGTAATGTCGTATATGTGTTTCCCCCTGGATGAAATTATTTTTTTACTTATTTAACCAGACTAACCGTCTACGTTATTTATATTTACCCCAAAACTTTTAAAAAATATATTCGGCCAAAATCTTATATGTCAACCAAATGGCTTCGATTTCAACAGACAGAGTAATTCAGAGCAATACAGAGCAGAATATATAAATACAAATGCTATTGCAGCACTATACTGCTATTTGATATGCCACTTCGCTATATTCTAAATATTCTTAATCAAATAATACTTACCTCCTTCTCGTGGTAGACAAAATTATTTTTATGGTTCGCTTGGAATCGATTAAAACTAACAGGAAAAAAAATCTTTCATTTTAAACACTCTTAAAAGAGTGTATAGAGTGTAAAGAGTGTCAGTATAGATATCACTATACTATATATTCGATTTTTTATTAATAAAAATTATGAAAATGCAATTAAAATTAAAAACCTAAATTAGCTAAAAGACTGGCATGATCCCTTCAGCCAAGGCTACCAAATTATTAAAAGGAAAAAGCTTTTAAGACTTCATTTAAAATCTGAATTTCTGAAATAAGCATTCGCCGTTAAGTTGAAGATTGAATGTCATCAAACAACTTAATTATTTAAAATATACAAATAAATTTATTTGAATTACAATATTTACAGCTGTGTGGCGCGCAGCTGAGTAAGTCACCGGACTAATTAGTTAAAACAATTAAGTCTTAAAAGGTTTTGTTAATTTCAATTTATTTTACTTACAATAAAAATTATAAGGTAAATGAAAAAGAGATTTTAAATGTAGATGTAATTAACGTATAGTACTTATACATATCTATATAGAAGATTAAATTCGAAACAAATCGAAAAACAACATCATAGGAACGTAACTAGTTCGACAGGAAACGATTTATGAAAATCTTAAATTCAAAAATTTGAGCCTATAGCCCGAGCTCCAGAGAATCATTAAAAATAAAAAGATCTCTAATTAATCAAAGTAAGTAAACATGTTTTTAACTTTTATTTAAAAGGGACGTGATATCCTTCTTCATCATATACGCCAGGTTCTTTCAATTAAGATTATTTCCGTCAAGGCTATTATAAGTGCAGCATTTCTGTAAGTTCTTAAACACTATCAAATAATACTGATCATTTGATAACCTTATTCAGTATAAGGTTCTTTGAGCCAAAATTCATCTACTTATTAAACTAAGAGTAAGCTTTTCAGACTTCCTATAAGGATGTTTCCTACACTTCAGTCGCCGTCCGCTTTCATAACACTGTTTTAAATAGTTTTGAAACCCCGATTAATACAAATATTTAGTAGCTGGAGTAAAAATGTTATTCTACCACTTTATGTTATCATGTTGAATTTTTTTCATTATATGATCTGTAATTTGTTACATTTGTTACATTTGTCTATTATTAATAATTTTTTAATTTTAAAAAATCAATGGACTACGCTCTCTCTTATACGTAATTTATCAGCCTGTTAATTAGGTTGCTGTCCATCCATTCTTTTCCTTGGCACGTAACAATGATCTATTTCTCACGGTTTGGAAGCGTTTTATTTAAACTGATTTTGGTTATAGTTTATCACAATTTTCTAATTTGTAAGATCTAACAGCGTGACTTTGTATAGTTATTAAATTCTGTACGTGATCGGCATTCACGCAATCGGGTACGGTAACAGTACTTTTCCCGACTATGTTATTCATTTGATCTAGTGGGATGTAAAATTAAACCAAAGTTTAAGCACCATTTCCTCTTTGCCATATTAAAAATTTTTTCTTCCTGTAATTGAATTAGGTGTTCCTGAAAAAACATCCTAACCACCGTAGGGGAGGAATCCCACCTTGTGACGTTCCGTTGCCACATCACCTCCCTCCGTTCCTTGCGCGGATGGGCTTTAATGGGAGTCGTCTTTTTGACTCTCAAACTGATTCTATGAAAGAAAAACAACTTTTCTTTATAAATACCCGGCAAACTTACGCTTTTTTTTATGAAAAGTTCATGTCTATTTAAAAACGAGTAGCTGATCTAGTCTAAAAGTTTTTATTGAGTATTTGAAGTGCCTTCGCTAAGTGCGACTTTTAATTGTGCCGTTTAATTTAATATCAAAGTCCATCTACGTTGAATGTAAGAGGTCAGCTGCTCTTGCACTTGTGGAAACTTCTGTATTTTACTTGGGAATGCTTCTCTGGTTTTATTGCTATTCTTAAGTATTGTTATTATTTCTTATTATATTATTATTTTATTACTACTCTTGGTTTGCTTATCTCCTCAGTTTTCTTTGTCTAGAAAACTTTTAATAGTTCTACCAAATTCAATGAACCCCGAAGGTTTTACAGAAATCTTTACTAATAACTTGTTAAAAGTATAAACTGAATACGCATCTAATATTTATTTGACTAAAATAAATTGAATTCTTCGTTTAACTGAGATTACAAGAGAAGGAATCTAACGATCGTGTTTCTTACATGAACTTTACCTACAGTTACTCATATAAAATCAAATTACATAACCACCAAGACGGCTTGTTTGTGGAAATGATATTACTTTCTTTTTTTTTTTTTACTATATATTACTATATTGCATGATATTACTATATTGCATCATGTATTATACAATACTAATGTAGATCATCAACTGGAAATCCTTGAATGTGGTACAGATGCCAAATTCGATGATAGTTTCATGTCAATTTTTATGCAAAATGATGCGCATCATTAAAAAGATGCTAATGATGTTAAAAGATAAAAAGATGTTATGCAAAAAGATTGCGAGCAAAAACGATAGTTGGCTAAGTAGTGAAATATTAATGTATAATAATCCTTCCTCATTCACAGGATTACACAAGGTCGGGTTTCAAAAGTACACATATTATTAAATTAAGAACACTTATTTTATTGGAAATATTTTATTTTAGTTTTTTTCATATTCAGTAGACAATATGCAATTTTAACAACGCTATTTTACACTGGTACTTTCAGTCTCTCAGAAATTACTGCATAATAATAATAATAATAATAATAATTACATGACAATCTCACATATTCAACACAGGTCATATTTTTACACGTTTCATAAATATTAGATGTTAAGTTCGCTAAAGATATGCTTATTATATATATAAAATATTGTACAAATACGCGTTATTTACAATTCTTACAATATAAAGTGGAACTACCCATGTTAATAAATACTCAAATAGGTAACATGAGGTTTATACAAATAAATAACTGCTTCAATAATTAAGCGAATATAAAAAAAATATATATAATTTATAGTTACTTTTATAAAGTCGTAGTCTTTAATTCGTTGTTAAGCAAAATATATATTTAAGAGAATGAAAGTGTAATTCATTATATGAATCGCAACGTTGTTCTAAGATCATGTACTAATCTGGTCTGTAATGTAAATTCATAATATTTCGTAAAATTTACAAGTAAAATAAATTAAAAGAACTTCACGAATAGGTAAGCGCAATAGAGAAGTTAATTAAGTTATTGTTCGAGTTTTGTGTCCACAAATATTCCATGAAAAAATTGCACCGGAAGTGACATTTTTCATTTCAATAATCTATAACTGAAATAATGTTTACTTCAGTTTTAAATATAATAAGTACCTATATCTACATAAAGTAAAAAAAAAAAAAAAAAAACTACTTATTACGGGAAAATTACCTGATGAAATATACCACTCAAAAGTTGGCTGATAATTTTTAGTGTTCGTAAAACATCATGGTTTGTAGAAACGTGCATAGTCACCATAACACACATACACACGAAACTTTACTATATAATATAAACTATCAAAATGAATATTTTCTTTCATACAACCTTGTTTGTTTAAATATTAGAATGCTACCTTGAAAATTAATATTGCATTTATATGTCACTAATATCTAATTAAAAGAAATTATTTAAGGGTCTTCCAGTTTTAATATACGAAGAGACTCTCGTATATTGAAACCAGGAGGCCGCTCAAATCTGGAAATTTCAAAACATTAAATATAATACTGAGTATAGTTTAAGTACTTGAAGATTTACAGTCTCTTTATATAGAACGAAAACTGCTCTGGTACAGTAAGAAAATTATGATAGTTTTATAACTTGTTTATTAGTTCTATTTTTCAGTGTAAAAAACATTTTTTTAAATTGAAAAAGTACACTTTAATTAAGTTAAAAATTAATTACCAAACAATTTTTCAATCGTACTTTAAATCGAAGCGTGTTTTTAAATTTTAATTATTTTACAATTTAAAGGATTTTACGTGCCTAAATTACATGAATATCATTTAACTGCAGCTTTGATTGGTCATAAAATTTGTATGACTGTAAAAATGTTAACTCGAATCTCTAGACTTAAACTTGTAAACTTATGTAAACTATTTATAAATATATTTAAAATGATGAATCTACTTATAATCTCAAATTTTATTTTAAGTAAATAAATTAAATTAAATAATTTTAATTTTTCTTGAGAGTTTATGTTGTTAGAGTAAATTTTCAGTAGAAAAAGCAATAAAAAAGGTTGCTATAGATTAAGAATATTGAAGGAGGTGGTTACTAGTTATTGTAATACAGGAGCATAGTCCGTTGCAAAGGAAGTACCGCGGTGAAGGGCAAAGCACTAATGCAAGAACCATGTTGCTATACCTTGAAGTGGTCTGTTCCTCTCGTCAATGAATTTCGGTAAACCCCATTCTACCAAATTAGCTTCAACATGCTATTAGTCGAAGTATGTGCTAATAATGTCTCAGGCACTGTAACCAAAGAAAAATCTTTACAGTCTAAAATAATGCTATTGAGGGAAAAAAATAGTTAATATAAAATAAGTAATTAGTCATCTATAATTTAAAAGGGAGTAAGATTATTCAGTATCTTTATTAATGTTTGTTTAATAAAAATTTATTGGTTATTATTCAGAACTTAAATTCACTGCTTAACTTTCATTTACAAAGTGATATTGGTTTGCACGTTAGTGTATTTGCAAAATTTTTCTTATATTTTTAAACGTACAGTAAATATAAAACACTCACTCATTTCTTTACATACTTTTATGGGCCTCATCACTTTAACTTTCGTGTTTAAAAATTGTTTGTGTTTTAAAAAATTCCTTACAAGTTACTAAAAAACTAAAATATCTTGATATCCTCTAACATACATCAAATGTTTACTACTAAAAATTTAACAGAGAAAGGGAAAATAAAAGTAAGATAGTTTTCAAGATTTATTTTTATACAAAATTGTCAAATTTTAAGTGAGAAGATCCTATTATTAGAAATAAGTAAACAATTACCAGCTAAGAACGAAATTTTCAGAGAAAAGTTTCTTATTACAGTGAATTAAGAAAAATAAATCCTTTTAACAATCACTTAGGTACAAAATATTTGTAAAAACCATAAGCCCAAAGCAATCACTGGGAACTATATATATATATGATCTTTTAGGGTACAAATTTATATTTCGGGTCGGCAACAGAATAGTTTAGAATTGGAATTTAGCAATGCGAATGCGTATATTTTGAGATAGTCCAAATTATTGTCTTTGAATGCAATCATTAGAAAATCCCTTTTGTTGAACTCAGAAATCCTTAATTATCCATTACATGTTTTCATCCTTATTCAGAGTAACAGAAATATTTTACCTGTGCTTTAAGAAGTTATAGAAATAGTTTTATTTTTATTGTAGTTATTAACACTAACACTTGAATGTTTGGTCAGAAGTTTAGGTCCCAAACTGTTTCACTGAATAAAAACAAAAGATATCAATTGTATTTGACAGTTCAAAGATTGATTTCAAAAATATATTTTTTACTCTCTTTATGTAAATTGATGATTATTACTTCACTGTAAAAAGGATACAACCGTCATTTTAACGAATCTGATATTTTAATACTCCTTCCTTTCTTTGTAAACGTTTTTAAAATTTTAGTAACTTTTAACAATTTATTTTTCGATGTCAACATAGTGTGTTGGTATCGTGAGAAAATACTATTCAATATACAGATTTTGTTATTATCCCTAACAGTCCATCAGGCAATCTTGTTGACAGTATGAACATTCTTGTGTGAGTGTGCGAGCGCATGTGCGTGTGTATACATGTATGTATTTGAAGATATAAAATTTAGCAGCTAGTATTTTAGATATAAGCTGCAGAAGTTTGAAAAATTTATTTCAAGATTTTCACATATAATTTATTCCCATCCTCCATAAATTCGACTTCCCTCAATCCTCGAAGTCTTTTATTATTTAGTAAAATGGCAGTAACGCAATATTATTGTTATTTCGCAAATTTTTTTACGTTTCCTATATTTCAGATGAACATCGTATTTATAGTTTTTAATTTATTTTGCACGGGCCTAAGAACGCATTTTTCATTTAATGTTCCAGCAAATATTAAAAAGCTGTATGATATTTTAAGAAAGATATGAAGCAAACTGTATATTATTTTTTCTTATTCCTTAATTATTATTCATTTATTATTTATGTGCGTATGTAAACTGTAAATGTAAATTATATTACATTTTTTCTCACTCAAGTTAACGCTACGTAACATTATGTTTTCGTGCATTAACGTGTCACATGATAAGTGAAATAAGAACCCAATTACAAAAATCAGTTGCCATGATAAAATTTTTCAGCCGTTTTAGTGTTAATGTTGCATCTACTATTTTAATTTTTGTTGGATTTGCTCAAGCTTTCCCCAAATTTTGTTCATATCTTTATAAGTATTTTCTATTACAAGCATGTATTCATAGAGCTTTCTATTTCTTCATACATTTATCTTTGTTAGTTCTGTTTGATATTGCCTGCCATGTATTATAAGCCAGTAATTAAAGATAAAATTTAATATATAAATAATAAAAGCCAATAATTTTCAGAGTTTTTTTTGTTGTTTGTAATGCCTTTTCAGTATTTTTATACTACATAGAATCGTTTCGGACTTTGTATTCTTACTTACTGATATTTTATTATCTTCAGTAAGTATCAATTTAGTTAAAAGTGAAACACTGATTTTTATGAAGTCTAATTCCTTCTTTTTCAAGAAATTAATTATACTATTTTCATTGCAGGAGCCAGCCATCCTATAGAAAAATGTTTTTGTTTGGAAAATAATAAAGATTCCCAAATGATATGTGGTTGACAAATCTCTATCTATTTGATAAAAATAAAAAATTATCTGAAAAAAATCACCAACATTCAAGTCAGCTAACAAACTGAATCCAATATACCTTATATTTAATTATTTTTTTTAGATATCAAAGAAAAGAGCGAAAATAAGCTTCTCGATTTCGACAACTCTAGACCAGATTTCGTAGTAGAAGGTTAGGATTACCTAAAAAAGTACGATACTATGTGGTATTGCAGAATAAATAATAAAAAGAATTTTTTTGATTAAGATACATTCGCAATCTTATTATTACAGAATATTGTTGCTAAAATAAATAAAACAATTTAACATAAACATAGCAAATACTCTAATATAAAATATGGTAATTCATGCTGATAGATGAACGGCTATTAATATAACTGCAGAATATCTGAACATGCCAAGTTTTAAAATAAATAGCCTTTATTTTTAATAAAATATGCGAGTAAGCAAGGGCAGATTTAATAATTTACTATATGATATTTTTTGAATAATCATCTAATAATCCGTTTTTATCGTAAAGATATGACAGCAAAACCCAAATAAAAACCGCCATAGTTTTTAAACATATTGGTGATTAGTCTTCTGCTAAAAGCCAATAGACAAAGATATTTTTCTGAAAATATTTTTAACTGATTAAAACAAAAAAAAATATTTATAGCAACTTTTACTAAAGATGGATGATGCATTCTATGTATTTGTGAAAATATTTTCATAAAAATGTAAAATTAATTGTGGACTATTTCTCTTCATCAAATAATAAGTGAATACAATATCCAAAGTCAATCGGTAAATAACATAATAGACATTACGACATCACTTAAGAATATTACGAATATTAAGAATTAAGTTTGATTACAATTTTAAGATTTTAAGAAGTATTTGAAGGAAAATTATATTATTATCATAGTCATTTTTGCGACATCACTATGATGTTTACGTCTTATAACCATAATACGTCTATAATTTTTTATCATTGAATTATAGCATTTATAGTTCTTATAGTATTATATGTCAGTAGGATAAAAAATATTGATTTAGAAATTTCTACTGTACAATTGTTACTACTTTTGCATTGTTCAAAGAAATACATATATTAATTTTACAATTGTCATTATTTTAGAATATAATTATGCCAAATTAAACTTGATTATTTAATATATAAATTTATGTTCTAACAGGAGTATATATATATATACTCGCGGTTAGAACACACTAGTATCAGAGTTCAATTAGGAACTGTATACATAGTCATCCGTATTACATATTTTGTTTGTATTATACTCTTGTTACATATTTTGTGTATTACATGTTTTGTTGTTGTTTATTACATATTTTTGTTTTGTATTACATATATTTAGTTACTACGCTTAAAAGAAAACATTTTTAAGTAGTCTGATTGTTTACATCTTCTGTACTATCTCGTGATTATGCACATAATCTCACAATAAGTTCACAAAAATATTTTAAATATTATATCCAATGCGTTAATTAATTTACAATATAGCACTTAGAACAAAACATTTCATTATACAATATTACAAAAATGATGTATTACAAATTATCACCTTGTATATGTACATTTAATACATTAATTAGTTTATTATCAAATTATAAATTAAATGTCCATTGCATGTTTTACGTATATCCTAAATTATACTCTGTAATTTTTCTTTAAAGTACTTTATTACTTCAATATTAACAGATATTTTATAAGTTTATTATAAAGTAACTTAAAAAAATTTATTAGAATTATGAAAATAATTTGTTTTTGAACTTTAATTACCATATTAGGATTTAGAATTTTACTTATTTGCAAATTCTTCTTAACCATGTATATTTTAATTTAACATCAACAAATTTTATAGATACATTTCAATTCAATTTCTTTAAATTTCTCTCAATCGTCAAATCAAAATAAATAACTCAATAATTTATTTTACTTTTGAGAATTAATAATTTTATGTAAATTATTAGTTCTATTGAAATTTTGCAAAAAAATGAAAAACTGCCACTTAAAATAAGTAAATTTTCTTAGCGTTAGTTTTACTAGATATCAGATCATAACACTTTAATTATATTACACTACGTAAATGTTATTTTGGCTAACCTTTCTATGAAATTTTATATGACAATTATAATTATTAGAAAATTTTATTACTAGAAAATAAATTTTGATTATCTATTATGTTACATTAATTGCAATACGTTACCATATTACCATCTGTACGTTATTATTTTAATTGTTATGAAAAATTTGTAAATTACATTAGTAACAGTGAAAAAAATCAACAAGTAGAAAAATAAATATAAATAATTAAACATAATAAAAATTTAGAAAAATATCTATAAGAAGAGCTATTTACCTTACACAAGGAAAGTTATAATAAAGCCCATTACTTAAAAATTGTTAGTATTTTACTTTCATATTAGATTTAACTTGAATTATATATCTTTATGTGCTCGCAGATACACATAAAAAATTTTGCAAATAAAATTTAATTATTTCCTAAATTTGGTTTTGTTTTGCGTTAAAGTAGAATAAATTAAGTTGAATTATTTATCCATATATTTAAATAATTCGTAACTGTGGAATAACTAACAATATATTTTTTAGTAATAGTTTTTATCCAGCTAACCGGATATTTCTCGACTATTTTTGTTGAAAAAATATTTATCATGCTTTATTAACAGGTGTGGTAGAACTATTTGGTTTAATAGATTCTAATTACAAAAATTTTTAAACTCTTCAAATAACAGGGAAATAAAATAACCTTTAAAAATGGAGTACAGGTAAAGTATTTTTCCCAAAATTAATAGTTTAAAGAAAAATATTCATATTTTCATTCATTTTTTACAGCCAATTCATAAATCAACAATATTAGTAATATTTCATAAAGATTTGTTTACTGTGCAAGTAAATATAATAAATTATTTTAGGTTAACTGAATTGTAATATACTAAGAGTACATACGAGTATGTACGAGTATTTAGATTCAAAATATTCCTTAAATTTAGTATTTTAAGATGACAAAAATGCAACTAATTACATGTAAGGTAAAAAACCAAATAAATGGATTAAAACCATTCAAAATCAAAACAAAAAACACTTATAGTAATAAATTTTATTTAAAAATTTTTTACATCACTTAAAATATGAAAGGGATCACCAGGCGTGTTGGAGTTTAATGAAATATTAAACGGCCTAGTACAGACCATTTTTCGTCGTTTTAACAATATTATAAGCCGTGATCTACGTGTTATATACATTGATTCGTTTTTAAAATTAAAATTATATAATTTCAAAATATTAAAAAAGAAAACAACTTAAATGAATTAATCCTTACATATCCTCCTAACTGAAGATATCATGAACAATATCTCTAGTTGTACAAATATTATATATTTACACTTTTTCACAAAATATTTAAAAAATAAAATGAAGATTTAATTTTTATTTATAAATATATATAATTTTTAATTTCAACCTTGTTTTAGCGTTATTAGCGTGCAGTTCAGGTAAATATTACGCCTACACATTCGCCCAGGCATCACCTAGAGTATATTAATATACATAAACTGCACAGAAGTAAACAGCACTTTTCCCCTTCTCTTTGGAGTACATTACTTTGAGATCCACCCTCTTGGTCTGAAGACGGCCCGATAGATGACAGTGTGTAATCTCCTTCCCCATCTGAAAATAAACAAAAATGGAAATATGGAAATATATTAAATCTGTAATTCTGGCGCTATTTTGTAATATAATTTTAACAACTTTCACAAAAGTGTTGTCGCCGATCTTCACAGAGGAGTAGTAGCGAATCGGCCATTCACCCAGAGGTACCGGGTTTCAATCCTGGTCAGACAAGCCATTTTTCATACGCTAATAAATTCCATTTCCGTAATCCATGCAAAAACTAAAAGATAAAAAAGCCCATTGGGAAGTAGAATTTAATAAATGTACAATGAAATTATACAATTATTTTAGCTTGGATAAACCTATAAATCAAATCAAATTCGTTTTTATAAGTGATTTGTTTACATTAAAATGAAAAGAAGTTCACCATTTACTAAAGTGTGTGAACAACTATTTTTTTTTTTTTTTTTTTTTTACCTCCGGGAGCACTTTGGGTATTGATTCAGAGAATGAGGTAGATATGATTTTTACAGTGTGTAAATGTCAGGCCTACCGGGATTCTAACACGGGACCCCCGGATGAAAGGCCGAGACGCTACCACTCGCGCTACAAAGGCCGGAAATAACAGCCATCTATGATCATTACTTTAAATCATCTGGAGAATAAGGAAAACAGACATTTTTTTCTTATTTTTAGAAAATAGATCTTTTATGTAAGCATTGCTGCAAGAAAATATTTAAGTAAAGAAATATAAATTCAATGGAAGATAAAACATATAATCATTAAGAAAATAACACTTTTAAAACTTTCAACACTTTTAATTCGGTGTATCAAGAAATCTTACACTCATAGTAACAATGTGAATATTTAATGTTCACATGGTCACAGTGCTTGAAAACACGCTTACGTAGTATCCTAAATCCTACACGTATTATAATAATCAGGAAATTTACTGTTCAGTTGTAAAGATTTTTTTTTTACAGAATTAAGAATTAATTAGCAAGTAACATAATAATGACATTTGACAAGCCCAATCTGTCCTTGAATGAATTATATTGAAATCATAACATAGGTTAATGGGGAAAAAATACCATTCAACATTCCCATGAGGCAGACCGTATTTATACTAGTTATCAATTTTGCTGTAAGACTTGTAAATCTATAATGGAAACTCCATAACTAAGCGATTATGAGCGAAAAAACTCTTACATGTCATAAAATGTATACCCATCGTTCTTTTAAAGAACGGGATGAAAATTGGGAAACTGAAAACTTTTTTGTGAACGTAGGTTTTTCTTAATCCTTGGCTGAAATGAAATTTTTCGGGTAATCATTATATTATAATCATATTTTTATTCTGAAAAGTAGAATTCGGAGATTCATGTTTATTCATTATTTTAACTGTATTTTTCTATTAAGGAGCATCTCCTGTAATAGAAGTGACTGATAACGCAATACGTTATCAAAGAAATAAGTTAACATTTACTTTATTCCTCCATGTTCTCGTTTCATGTAGTGATGTTAGAATAAGCAATGTATATGGTGCTTGTTATGTTTAAAATAGTCGGTAATGTATCTCTGGAGAAAAATATATTTTGTACATTACAGAACTAAAATCATCATCAGTCAGATAATTATTAGACTAAAATTTGTTGAGTGATAATTACTTCCATATCAGTTTTAAGCATACGCATAAAAGAGATATTTTATTGTGCTCATTTATGAAAATATAAACTAAATAAAATACCACTTATAAAGTGAGTAAAATAAAAAAAGGAAACAATAAATAAACTTTAATAGATCTATAATGGATATAAAAAATCAAACAGTATCAATAATCTATGGAAATCCTAATAAAAGCCGGTAAAACTATTATGGAATGCCGAATGTTGCTGTGAGCAGCTTGCATGAGTTGGGAGACTTTAACAATAACATCAGGAAACAGTCACTCATATGTAAAAGAAATCAGCAATTTCCATTAATAGCAAAGCATTTATATTCAAAGTAACACATTATATTTGATGTCTGTGCAAGGGGCACAAAGCCGTTAGAATAAGTGAACTGAAACACCTGTTTATAAGAAAAAAAGGAAACAAAATGGTTAAAAAAGAAAAAAATATCAATAAATAATAAGTTTTGTAATAATTATTGAATATTCATTAAGTTTTTTCTTCTTTGTTACAACGGAATTTTTTTACGTTAACAACTAACGCCCACAAACCATCTTATAGTGTTATTATTGCCTGTAAAACCAAGAAAAGAGTAGTTCTTTCGTCTTCAGAAGCAACAAAAGGCTACCACTTTTTATTTATGTAGACGTAATAGAATAATATAGATTAGGAAGTAAAAGGAGTGACTCGGTAGTAGGGCAGTATAATGACTGTCTTTTAGAATAATATATCATTTCTATAATATCCTACACTCGTCATACCGAGTAACAGACTCCAAAAGATTTTACAAAGTTATATGTTTACTTTAATATTGATTTTCTTATTATTTTATAAAACCCCTATAGACTGTAGAAACAAAAAAAAAAAAAAAAAAATAGGATATCACAACTTTTTAATAAATGTAATAAGTTAATGAGCTTTCTTTTACAACTCATTTTATTGATAAAACTTCCTAATAAAAAGAGAAGTTTTTTCAGTTATTTTAAATTACTCATCCATTTATTCGGCTAAAAACATACAGATGTCCAAAACTTCATTCTTTTAAAATCTTTGATCCACTGAGACTTTTGCTAACGAATTATCCCCGAATTAAATGAGTATATATATTATATATATATATATATATAT